>JANHAO010000295.1:0-44907 GCA_026873985.1 Saraca asoca
TCAACCTTTAATATCCAAATCCACAGAATGTATAGTCATGGATGCGATAGGGCTCAATCAAATTGGCCTAGGGCACCCATCCAAATTAACAACAACCTCGACCATCAGCTCTCTAAGAAGAGTAAAGATGAACGACCCCCATTTTCTGGTTGCCACAGCACCTATAGCATCTTGTCAGATACCCAGGACAAGATCTTTGCAAGGGAAAGGGACAAAGAGGATTTCAGAAAGTCTCCACCCTTGAAAACTCCCAGTAAGTCCAAACTCACTCGAGGAAAATTCTGTACATACCACAACAAGTTCGGGCATGCTACCTCAGAGTGCTGGGTGTTGAGAGATGCTATTAAGGACCTCATCAAAAGAGGTTGTTTGCATGACTACATTATGTAGCCTTCCAGGCAACAGCCTAGACCATCTCAGTAGGATCCTAAGCAAGAGCAGTCTCTTCCTATCAAGACTATCTTTTAAACTTCTGTAATTTTGTAAATTATGGAAACAATTTGAATACTCTACTAATTTTAAATTTTCTTCGAACAGGTGATTCGCTTAACTGGCACCCCTTTTATTTGGGCATAAGATCAGTTACCTTTTTATTTGGGCACAAGATCACCTTGGCCACAAGATTGACTAACTCTAACTTAGTAGCTCTCATGCAGACTCTATTATTTCGTCGCTCTCATGTGAACTTATCTGTTTGGCCACGAGATTGGCCCAAGCATGAGATCGCTTACTCTTTAATTTAGCAGTTTATACGAACTTATCTATTTGGCCACGAGATCAGCCTGAGCACGTGATCGCTCACTCTTTAATTTCACAACTCTTATGTGAACTCTATTATTTTGTAACTCTCATGCGAACTTATCAGTTTGGCCATGAGATCGACCCGAGCATGAGATCATTCACTCTTTAATTTTGTAGCTCTTATGCAAACTCTATTATTTCATAGCTCTCATACGAACTTATCTGTTTAGCCACAAGATCGGCCTGAGCACAAGATCGCTCAATCTTTAATTTCACAGCTCTCATGCGAACTTATCTATTTGGCCACAAGATTGGGCCGAGCACGAGATCGCTCACTCTAATTTTGTAGCTCTTATGTGAACTTGTCCATCATTTCACATTTCTCATACTAACTTATCTACTTATTTGGCCACAGGATCGGCCCGAGCAGAATATCGCTCTAACTCGTAGGTTACTTGAGACCAAGTGTTCACAGCTCTCACACTATTTTCTAACTATGTGTAGATCACACAGATTGTTCAAACAATGCTCATATAAGAAACAAAGGTAACAAACAAAAATTGCAAAAGGAAACTTTATTCATTAAAAGACCTCAACGAGGCAGAACTACATCAGAAAGTTTTGGATATAGGCTAATCGGAATACAAAGGGAAAAAACCTATGCCTAAGAAGAAGGATTGGCCGCTAGGGGCCTCACCCTAGCTGAGTAGAGCCCGTGAGCCACCAAGGTCCTCAAATTTTCCTTCCAATACATCCCTGGTGGCGGCACTATAGCTCTTTATTTTCTCTGACCTCCAGCTCCTGTTCTGATTCGTGAAAGAAGCAAATCAAGAAGCACCAGGAACTTGGCTGATTGAACTATTGCCTCACGGTAGAGCCGAGAAGACATAGTTTGATATCTATATGAGATCCCTTCATGTTATCAGAGAAACTAAATCTTTTGAGTTTTCTATGCAGCAAACCATACACACCTCGGTGGAGGACTAGAACACCGAAAATAATGGTGGTTCATCTGAACCCTTATGTTTTGTTTAGTATAGAAGCAGAAGGGATTCCCCCTCCCTTATATAGAGCCAAGTTCGGCTCCATCGAAGGATATAGATTCATCCCCCTAACAGTCATCATTTATTACCTCGAAAAAGGCTAAAGTTAACTCACCAGCAGTTGTTAAACACATGTCATAAGAAATACAGCCTTGAACAAGTAAAACGTTAGTCTCGAAAAAAGACTTTGACTGAATGAAAACTAAAAAGTCTCAACTCCCAGCCCATAAAATGAACTGAGAATTGGGGGGCTTATGTTATACGTGAAATTTAGTTCACCCTAGACAAACCCATGAACAACCCAAAAGTGGCAAGGGACTAGCTAAGGGAACACTTGGATCACTCTGTCATCAGTTCATGTCGCGAAGCGACCTCCACAGCTCGAGCTCGTGCATGACAAAGCGAGCTCAACCTTGACTTTCTTGAGGATGGGCATGCCCCCAGACTGAACGATCTAGCTAATGAAGTATGACAAGTGACCTGAGAGCTCGCTAGGCAGAAGACCCATTCACACTTTGTCAGCAGACATGTTGGGCCCACATGCTGAAGACAATCCACAGTAGTCGAATAACAAGATTTTGTCTGTCCATTTTATCTTGTATAATAAATGTTGATGCAATAGATTTGCTACATCAAGAATTACCATTGTAATCTTTTCTCCTCTACAAATATGAGGAAGGAGCCTTCTGCAAGGGGAAGGACATCTTTCATGTAGGCAGAAACTTTGCCAAAATAGAGATAGAGCTAGAATATGCCAAAACTATGAGAGGAAGAAACATTGTATGCTGAGATCTTTGTAGAAATACTTTCATAACAATACATTACCATGGATGTAGGGTCTGATTGTATCTGGATTTGGCTGAACCATGTTAAAAATCTTGCATTTCCTCACTGCTTTTCCCTTCATCTTTGTGTATTTTACTGATTTGCTGTATTTGAATTAGTTGAAGATCAGAGATCTTGTAAGAATCCCTCTGTTGGCTGGAGTTTAGCTCGTTACCAAAATTCGACGTCAATAATAGGATATCTATTGATTGCTTATATGTGAATGCTTTGGCAACAATCTTGATGATTATCATGATAATAATGACATGTAATTGTGATTGAATGTGAACTTTGTGATATGGCTATTATGAGAAATGATACAGTTAGAAAGCTTGAGAATTCCCTAAAAGACATGGGATGATGATTAATAATGATGAGATGTGATGTGATGAGATGGTAAATATAAATTGAATCCAAGATATATGCATTCCAATATGTAACATGGAAATAAGGTGGAACATCGAGGGATAAGGCTAGCGATTGTGTAGATTACAGTGGGAAAGAATAATAAGGAGAATCTTGATCTTGATTATTTATTTTGCTTACTTACTTGGATTGTTATTCTATGAAATGCTAAAATGATATGATCCTATGGTATGATAATGCGAACTAAAAATGTGTTGATTGATGATGAATGCTTAAGGCCATGAGAAAATTATAGCTCTTTATGATGTGTTAATGATAATGTCGTGTGATGTTATTTTGAGGTTAGTCTCTATGATCTCATGACTTGTCTATTAATTCTAGTATGAAATATGACCATATTTGACATGATGTATATGTATTTGTTTATTGTTAGTAAATTCACAAGTAAGGTAGGGATTTATCTCACTGAACCCCAAACTTACTCTTTTATAGATCATTTTTTAGATTCTCAAGTTATCTTCGTTGTTCCATCTTTCGAACATAAGGATAAATGTTTACCTTATCTAAGTAACTATTGATGTATTCACCACCACTGTAGAGAGTCCATTAGGGACGTATGAAGTCAAAATCCATTATGTCATAATATTGAATTTAGCTAAATGTGAAGTCCTACATGAAGTAGAGATCATACCCATAGAACCTCCAATATTTTACTAATGATAGCCATAGGATGGTTAGATTTTTAGAGTATCTACCATCAGACTTCATATTTGGTTACACTTTTGAAAATTTGTGTATAGTAAAGCTGTAGATTACCTCACAATGGCTTAGTTAATTTAACCTATATTTTTGGTTCCATGACAAGCCATAAGTTAATCTAACTTTTTGGTTTGCCTTTGCCCTTGTGAAGACATAGGGGTAATATAAGGGATGACTCATAGATCTGGTTAATTGTCTGTTTTATTGTCTTTTGAAAACTTGATAGAAAACCATTGACACTAATGTTCCAAAAGGCATGTGCCTTATTTGGGCAATGCTCTTATAAATTATACAAATATGTTTATATCTCAATGTGCCTCCATTCTTCTAAAAGTTTATGATTTCTTGACTAACCAAATGAGTTTAAGTAAATATGATTAGTAGATATTGAACTAAATAATAATAGAAATAGATAATAGAAAAAGGTTAGAAGTCAATGATATCAATCAGGGATTAATATTTACACCAGTCATGGCTAGGGATTTAGGTCATGGTAGGTGATCAATGGTAGTAGTAATGGTGGGTGGTGGCTAATGGTGATAACGGTGGTTAATGGTGGTATATGGTAGTCAATGGTGGTAGCGGTGGTGGATAGTAGTCAATGGTAGAAGTTAGTGGTGAGCGATGGTAAAAGAAGGAAAGAGAGAGATAATTAGTTTTTTACTTTTAGAGGTAATGTAATCTAATACCTTATATGAGGGAAAAGTTTCAAATGGGGGAAATTTTTTAAAGTTAAGTAATAGTAATAAATTCCACTATATGTAAACCAAACACTTAATAAGGAAATTAATTTTTTTGATTTCATTATCTGCCCTTGAAATTCCTTAACCAAACATCCTTTTAAAAGAAAGGCCAAGTAAAACTCTTTGGTACTTTTATTTCTAATGTGAAAGAAGAGTTAACAATTATTTGATTCTCATAAAAAGTAAGTTCTTGCGGAAAGTTAAATTTCCCATGAGTTAAATTCCCTTATAAATTTCTTGGGAATGCTCAAAGTTATTTAGTTGACAATGGAAATTAAAAGTTCTTTTAGGAAGTTCTTTTTACTTAAGGGGAAGGTAAGTGAGTAGCTTTCCATATTTTGTAGGAAGTATAACTTCCCAAAAATCCTACTTCCTTTATTTTTTCAATTAGTGATCAACTAAAAAACACATCCATCTACTACTTCCCAAAAAGTTATACTTCCCATGTAACTTTATGTTCTTCTTAGTGTTATTAAAAACAACATTAAATGTTATTATTTTTTTTCTATTGTAAAGTAAAAGTCTTAGAAAATCCATGTCACACTTTATCTAAATTGGTAGAAGACAATAATAACTATTATAAATTATTTTTAAAACGTTCTCTTGCATTAAACTACTTTTTGTATAAGGTAAAATAATATACTAGATTGTATTGTTAGATGCAGTCAAGTATAAGTCATCTATAGGAGTTGAAAAACCATTACTTAAGCTCAACCATATCAATCCGAATAAGTGTAACACCCTCTTAGTAGTCTAGGTCATTTAGGTTAGTTTATTGGCTAAACAGGTTCATTATTAAGCTTAGGAAGTGTCCTTGATCGACTCAACTGGTCACTTAGAACTAGTTAACCAGGTGCCTCGAAAACACTATATAAGCTAAGTAGTCTCTAGAATGTGAATCACAATCCTATTTTCTTTTATTGTGGCTTTGAAAGAGAGAAATACTTCTATGTGGGATTTGGTTTGCAATCTCTATGCAGGATGTGATCCTAATGTAAAATACTTAACTTAAGGTTGCTTTTACCTAAACTCTTTTATGCCTGGTTTATGTGTAGGGTTCTTTCTAACCTTGGATGAGGTTACAGTCTTGGGTAGAAGGATTGTTAGTTGTGTTTTGAAGAGAACAATCTCCTCCTAAAATGAGTAAAGATTTTTGCTTATAGTCGGTTCCACTGTTAATAAAAATGTATAATTATTATATGTTTTCTAAAAAGCCCCAAAATAATTTTCCTAATGTAATAATATTTGAATGTTAGGCCTAGACACGTATGATCTATTGATGTGGCAATATTTAAATGTAGGCCTAGAAATATATGTGCTATTGGCTGAAGTATGGAAACCTAATTTGTATGCCTCAGAATAAATGTGTAAGTTGATATGAGATAACTAAAATAAGGCCTGCAAGTTTTTTAACACTAGTATTTAGAATTTGATACACTATGATTAGAATAATTTAGTAGATCTTTAAAATTGAATTATAAGCATACTTTGGCATGATACTAAAATAATATAAATAACTAAATTACAACAACTATGTTTATATATAAATCAACTACATAATTAGTTTAGTCATGTAGGTGCAATTGTGATTATGAACTAGCCCAATTAAGAATAGAGAATATTTAGGTGCACCTAGTAAAAGATTATGACAAAAAAGGCTTGAAGTTCTATTATGAAATGTATATAAGAGAACAACATGTCCATATTATGTTTCCATGGTGATGTGTTGGGGCCACGCAATCTTTTCCATGGTATGGTCTTAGGGCCACACAATTTTTTCATAGTATGATGTTAAGGTCATACAATCTCAATATTCCTACCTTAAAAGTGTTAATGTATGTATGTTTATATATGTATGTATGTAAACCATAGGACAGGTAAATATCATAAAAAATATGGTGAAGTATCAAGTTGAGATAATGAGAAGTATGGTGAAGATATCATACTTAGTTAATGAAAATATTATGGTGAAAGCATCATCATAATCCTGTGACTTACTTGTTTTGTATGTATAGTTGTATGGATATATGAATGTTATGTTATACATACCAATATATGCTTATGACTGCCAAATTAGAATGAAAGTGGTATATGTTATGTCTATTTTTCTTTGTATAACTGATGTTGTAGAGTGATTAATGTAAATTGGATATTTATTATTGCTAAGTACCTTAAGAACTTAAAATAGTTTGAGAAATGTGCATGTATGACTTGAATGAATAGGATTCGAACATGTTAAGAATATAATGTGATGAATGATGTATGTAAGTATAGTGCATTAGGAATGATATGTTTGAAATATATTATGAGCTAGTAAAGTACATGTATATAAGTATGTATGTGTATATGTATATATTGTTGTAAGACTAATCATTTTCCACCTAAAGGTTGGGTGGAAATCTTCCTCACTAAGTCGTTCTACTCATTTTATTTTTAATATTTTGCATATCTAGGTTTCTTTGAGACATCCTTGTTAGCTTAGTATTTTCATGCTTTCCTTTAAGGTTAAGTTTCAAGTTATATGGATTAGATAAGACTTTAGTGATATTCATGTTGCCTAGCTAAGTCAGCCCTTTATATGTTTTCATTTTTAGTTTTCACATATAATTTCTTATTGTTATTTTAAGAAAATCTTGCATTCAAGTTTTAAATGCAAGCAATCACATTTACACATTATTAGCACTTTGAAATTTTGATAAATCTCAATCATTTTCATTTAAAAATTCATCTAAATGTTTTACAAAAAAATTGAAAATCTTGAAGGCTTAGGATTCTTAGGTCATCATTAGAATTACTCAAGCCAATCATGTTACCAAAACTGGGATGTAATAACAAATATGTACTTTCATATGTTTAACTCATTTATCTAATCCTTATTAACCCATTTGCAATATTTTCAATGGATTCAATTAGATTAGGTCAGACTTGGACTTTCTACTCATCCTTATGTGATGCCACCATGGAAGAAGACCACAAATTTTTTTAGGGATCAATAGATTCAAACAAGAAGGTCCATCTTATAAAATAGGATAAAATTTGTTAGTTTATATCTATGGGTGGGCTAGGCATTTGCTATTTGTAGGCCATGAGTACAACCTATATGATCAAAATAGGATAGGGTCTAATGAAGAAAAAATATGCCCTTTGTGCTATGATTATACACTCCAAACACAACTGTGGCTCAAATGATATTCGCCTAATTATAAAAATTGTTTGAACTTATGAAAGAAAGTGGGTAAATCTTTAGAAATGTCTAGAAGAAAATTTCTTGTGTAGCAAATTAAAGAGATTAAATTTGTTTAGGGATAATTGTTTTGTAAGGATTAATGTGTTAATGAATTATCTACTCAAATTCTACGCTTTAAGGCCTTTAACTAATGCAAATTTTATAAGGAATGAAGTTGATTATACATTTTCTAATGAGATTTGGAATTAGAATGCTTTTGAAAATATTCTTCCTTGTAATATTTATCTTTGGGTTGCCTCTATGCCAATGCTAAGGTATAATGGTAGAGAAGATACAATCAAATAGGATATCGCAAATGATGGAAGACTCTTATTCAAGTCAACTAATAATTTCATTGAAACTTAGAATAAAGAGGATAAGGATTTGTCATGGAAAAAAAATCATGGAATTTCAAAGTCTTTGAAAAATATAAGTTATTTCTTTACCAATATCCATGTTCTTATTCTAATAATTAGGTTAATTAGAACTCAGGATATGGCTACTTGGGAATTCCTTCCAAATGAGTTAATTTAAAGTAAACATTAATAATTTATTTTTGGTCCAAATCACAAAGCTTGTTCTTGTGGAGCTATATAGATTTGTGATGGACGATTTTTAGGTGACTTCTCCCATAATATAGGTTCATTTTTTGTCTTGAAAATTGAGTTATGATGTATGTTTTATGGTTTAAATCTTACATGGTAGCCAAAAATTCACAAAATTATCTTGGAGTTTAATTTTAAGCTCCAACAACTTGTGCATAGAAAATGGGATATTTTCATTTCCTACACTTTCAAAAAGGAAAACTATGTGGTTGATTTCATGGCAACTTTAGGTCATTTCCTTCCTTTGAGTTTTCATAGATATCCTAACCCTTTAAATGACTTTCAAATAATCTTGGATGACATTGTTATAGAGGTTTCATTTCCCAAGTTCGGTGTTGGTTAACTTTGTTTGTTTTCCATAGTCCTTAAAAAAATATTAAAAGATTGTTCTAATTACTCTTTTCAATTTAGCATAGGAATACGAAAGCTTTACTGACATGTATTAAATGTTATGCATACATTGAAGAATGTTACGAGGGCTCTCAAGTAAAGTTAGGTTTAATTTAATATAATGTTTGGTTCATGGTATCCAACATTTTCATTGTCAACTACATTTTTTGGAATACTATTATCAAGAATAAGGTTTCTTGTAAAGCATAATTTTTTGTTTGTTCTATCATGGGAATATGTGATTATCCCTAGGAAGGTATTTTTCTTATATTTGTTTAAATGATGATATTTTTTACAATTTCATGATATTTTCCCAAAAATAGCCTTAAACACAATGGTTTAAAATTGTACAAGAATTATAATTGGAAGAAATATTGGGTAAAGGTAATGGAAGGAGGTGTTAGGTTATGATGGAGTGTGGGTAGTGGTAAGTGGTGGGTGGAGATGGTCATAAGAAGCAATGATGGGCATGGTGGGAGGAGGTAGAGCAGTGTTTAAAGAATCAGACCAGACCAACCGATTCTAGGGCTGGAAATGAATAGAGCCAACTTACGATTCGAATCAAAAATTAGTTCGATAAGTTAGGTTCATGAATTAAATGAGATGAAGCTAAACCCAAAAGATTGGCTCGTTTATTAAATGAACTAAACTCAATTTATGATTAGTTTAACTCGTTTGGGTTATAAATCAACTCGATAAATTAATTATATTTATAAATATTTTTTATAATATTTATAAAATATATTATAATATTAAATATAATATTACATATTATATAGTGTATTAAAATGAATTTAAATAGCATTTTTATATGATTTTAAATTAAATGAACTAATAATGTCAACTAACTTAGTTCATTTTGATTTAGATTTACTTACCTAAGATTTTGGTTCATTTGATTAGATCAAACAAACTATCAAGTTGAACGATTCACGAACTTAATTCGAGCTAAATTCAAACAAAAAATTTTGGTTCATTTGAATATGAGTCAAGTGTCAAGCCAAGTTGGTTCACATTCTAACTTAACCCAACTTGTAACCACCCCTAATCGATTTGATCAATTCAATTGTGAACTAATTGAGTTCATGCCTCATACCATCATTGATCGACCCAAGTTAGACTAGTGAAATCACTAAACCAAATCGGTTTAATATCATTTTTTTGATAAAAATGCTAGAGTAAGGAGTAAAACCCAAGATCCAATGAAGAGGTGACCAATTACCAACTATTAAGCAGTTATACACCTTTGTTTATAAGGATACAAATTTAATATATATTATAGTATAACAACATGTCATAAATAATAATTAGTAATTAAAACTTCCCTTTAATAAATTTACATAATATAATCAATATTTGAATAAAATAAATATTATATAATATGTTAAATTATTTAGATTTGTTATATAATTATTATGAATTTAAATTCCCTTTTATATTAAAAGAAAAAATTAATAAGACTATATTTATACATATACATATAGATACATTTGTACATATATATATACATACACACATATATAATACAATCTGATTTGACCATTGGTTTAACCATTCAAACCAACTGAACCTTGACTTAATAACTTTTTTGATTTATTGTCTAATCTAATTTTCAAAACATTGGGTGGTAATGGTTTTGAGAAAGGTCGTAGGTGGTGGTGGCTAGTAGTTGTTAACAATGGTAGTGATATATAGAGATAATGAGTAATAATTGACGAATTGATTTTATACTGATTAATAAATAGTATTTTAATCTTTTTATTTAACCAAAATAATTCCATGTCATGAAAATGCATTTTTGTCCTCCCAAAATATAAAATACACAATGTTGGCCCCTTTATTTAAAATAATCAATTTTTATCTTGTTAAATATTCAATTGGCTCAATTTTTTCTTGTCAAGTAAAATTAGTCTATTATCAATAGAATTTGGCCAATTTGACGAAATAGAGTTGAAAGATACTAAGAGAATTGTTCTTCCTCATTTGCAACCAAATTGGAGTTAGGACATGCAAATTGCAGCCATAATCGAAGAGGTCTTATACTTCATTTTGTCAAATTCACTTGCTATGCTAAAAATAAAATAACCACATGGTGACATGTCAAAAATCCTATTAGTAAAATTAGGGAAGTTAAATTGGGAGCCAAAATTGATGTTCTTTTTAGGTTAAATTAATCTTCTACTCCCTATACTGTCCAAGTTTTTTTAATTAGCTACTTATACTTTAAAATTTTGAATTGGGTATTTGTTGATGGTAAAATTTAGTTCTGCTAAATTCCAGTCAATAGAAACCAGTTCTTGATCCTCAAACTACTTTCTGGTAAGATAAGATGAGAGGTGAAGAAAGTGGACAAGAAGAACAACAATGGCAAATGGTGTTTTTAACATAGTTCGACTAAAATTAGGCGGCACCAGTCCCTATGTCCATGGAAATTTATATTACTTTGGGGAAAATTTTACAAAGTTTCAGTCTCTCCTCCCTCTCGTCCCTTTACAAAGATCCTCCTCCTCCTATTTATAGAGGCCGAAAGGTTACAAATGTAATTTCATAAGTTGCAAATAAGTTATATCAAACATTAAATGCATAAGACACTTTGTATGCCTGCAAATCGGCTTTTGCAAGTTGCTTTCTGTGGGTGGGCTCTGGTGGGCTGTTGTTTACATATTGACCTCGTAAGTTAAGTTTATGAGGATGCTTCATCTCATAAGCCAAACTTCCTGGACTGGGGTCGCTGCTGACCTTCAATCAACAAGGACAAGCTTGTGCTTGGTAAAGTGAGCTCGTGCAGAGTGGATCATTGATCATACGAGTCAGGAATCATACTTAGTGTCTTCATCTACATAACAAGCTAGGTTCCTTTTATCCAGAGTTTACCTTCATTTAGAACTTCAGCAATCCTTTTTTCTTATGTACTGAGTTATGCTCATAACATAAGCCCCCCAACTCACAATTCACTTCACAGACTGGGAGCTGCAAAAGTCTTCATAGTCTACAGTACAGCCAAAGTCTTTGTTTTGTTGTGCTATCATTTCATACTTCAATCTTTCACTTCACCTGCTCTATGCTATACTTCTTATTGTGATTCATAGCCATTGGCATGGCAACCTCATTTTCTCTGGATCGTTTGATCGAGAGTAGCCAATTATCCTTTGGGTCCTTCACTGGACCTAGACTAGTTTATAAAGCTTGAGAAGCTCTTCTTGCTTCTTCGTGGAATGGCCTAATGAATGCTTTAACTAAACCCCCCATGTTTTTGGTAATTTGGCTTCCGGTGAAGCACTTTGAGGTGTGTATAGTCTATTACATGAGATTACAAGGCATGAATGGCCTACTACATGTGACTCCCATGAATAGCCTCTCTTGTTGGCTGTTGGGAAGTCCTGTGCAGGTCTTGGATTACTTCCTTATGATTTTGCCATGGAATTCTACCTCTCCAGCCGTGCTCTTTGGCATCTTTTTGAATTGCTCTGGGCATAAGCTGGGAAGAAGCCATTGGCTGAGGAGGGCTATAAGAAAAAGATTAAGGAGCAAGCATGCTTGTTGGTCTTGCAGTTGGTTGGAGCTCTTCTCCTAGAAGTCAGCCTTCTTCTCATACTGCAGTAGCCTTAGGCTTTTGAACTTGTATTTTAACTCCTATTGGAGTGAGTTTTCCTCTTTGGGTGAGGCTCTTGATGGATGAGCATTTCTCTATAGCTTTTCAATGTTGCATTAGGCATTCTATGTTTCAAAAGCAATCACATGTATCTCTACAAATCAATAAAATATTTAGTTTACCAATCAGTCGTATTTTATTAATAAATCTTGGCATCTGAGCACCTTAGTTAATGATAAGTAATATTTAGGCAAGTCACATGAAAGCTACACCTGGTTGTAAGTCGCGTGTGAGCTATAATTATTAGGCCGTATGAAAGCTACAAGCATTCAGTCACATGAAAGCTATAATGAGTTTATTTTAGCGCCTCTACACCTCAGCGAGCTCATGGCTCCTTGCTAGATTTGAGTTTATTTTAGTGCCTCCGCGCCTCAGTGAGCTCATAACTTCTTATTGGATTTAAGTTTATTTTAGCGCCTCTATACCTTAGCAAGCTCAAGGCTCCTTGCTGGATTTAAGTTTATTTTAGGGGCTCCGTGCCTTAGCTAGTTAGCTAACAGTGATCTCGGACTAACACAGAATAGCTTTCTTTTTATGCAGCATCCTATTAGGGACAATCAGAAAAAAATTTGAAATACTTTAATTAACTTTAGCATAACATTATAGGATCAGAATATGGTTCTAATGCAGAGCTCTTGCTCTCAATCAGTGATTCACTGATACTACTGGGCTTGCCACTCTGAAGGCCTTACCATATAATCATGCAATCGACCTTTCCTAATGAGATCTTCTATGGCATCCTTTAGTGTCCAACATTCTGAGGTGTTGTGCCCAATCCCTTTATGGTAAGCACAAAATTTATCTTTGTTGCTCTTGAATTTGCCAGTAGTCTAGAGAGGCTTGGGCTTTTTGAAGTCTTTCCTATCTCATTCTACTGCGAAGATCTTATCTTGTGTATCAGATAAAATGTTATAGCTCTCATAGCGACCTTCAAGTTGAGGTTGCTCTATCTTACCCTTTTTCATGAGCTAGTTACTGGAGCCATAGTTCTGATCCTCGTCACTTCTCTTCTTACCCAGAGCAAAACTATCTATCTCGTCTTTCTGCTTAGACTCCTTTATGCCAAAAGTCTTCTCCCATCTAATTTACTTAGCAGCTTGCTCGTAGAACTTAGCGAGGTCTCTTACCGAGGACTTGTAAAAACTTTTGTACAGCTTTCCATCTTTGCAAAGTCCCATTGAGATCACTGTTAAAATGTTTTCTTCTAAAGGATTTTCTACAGAATTGGCTGCAAGCCTGAACCTAGCTATATAATCCTTTAGCAATTCACTCGTTTACTGAAAGATCATGGTGAGATGATCGGGGGTGCAAGTTACCTCTTCAGTGCCTAGTATTGATTAATGAATTTTCTTTGACATTCTTCCCAGCCATTGACACTACGGGCCGGGAGGCTTCTAAACCATGTTCGAGGTATACCTCTTAATATAGCCAGGAAGACGTGGCATTTGAATAGGGGATCAATCGTTTAAAGATCCATCTAGACATTGAACGTGTTCAGGTAGTCACACAAGTCGCTATTCCTATCATACAACGAAATCATGGGAACCTTAAGTTTCTATGGGAGGGACTGCATTTCAATCTCTATAGAGAAAGGTGAGCTTTCCTCATAGCAAGGTTAATTATTTTAAGCTTGAGGGCGCTGTTTTAGCCTTTGAATGTTAGGTCCCACATTTAGGATCATGGGCCGAAGGATTGTTGATTCTTCTTCCCCCTTTGGCTGGTCTTGTTTGAGCTCTCAAATTATTGCGAGTCCCCAGGTCACTGACTATTACGATTCTCATAAGTCTCTTGTTAGGCTCCTTCACGTAGCTATTGGAGTTATACCTTGAGTCTATGCTTGTGCCAGCACTTTAACAACTTCAGCTAACTCTCTTACTATATCCTTGAGCATTTGCTGGGGTTGGTGAGGCATTTGCACCTCATCGATTTTGGAGGCAGTAACAGGTTGGTATGAGTTCTAGCAAAGGAAGTGTTTATTGGCTGAATAGATGGAGTGTTTGAACTCTTGGTGGTTCTTCCTCTCACCATTGTAGCTGATTAGAAAAGCAATCAGGAAAGTAGATGAGCCCTCCTTCTAGCGCCAAAATGTTGATGGTGAAATTTGATTCTACCAAATTCTAGTCAATAGAAACCAGTTCTTGATCCCTAAACTACTTTTTGATAAGATAAGATGAGAGGTGAAGAAGGTGGACAAGAAGAAAAACAATGGCAAATGGTGTTTTTAACGTGATTTGACTAAAATCGGGCGGCACCGATCCCTACAGCCATGATAATTTGTATTGCTTTGGGGAAAATTTTATAGAGTTTCAGTCTCTCCTCCCTCTCATCCCTTATAAGGATCCTCCTCCTCCTATTTATAGAGGTTGAAAGGTTACAAATATAATTTACAAGTTGCAAATAAGTTACATCAAACATTAAATGCACAAGACAATTTGTATCCCTACAAATCAGCTTCTACTAATTGCTTTCAGTGGATGGGCCCCGGTGGGCTGCTCTTTGCAGATTGACCTCATAAGTTGAGTCTATGAGGATGCTTCATCTCATGAGTGATAACAAAATATTTTACTCATTTAATTATCCTCTTAATGAGGTTTTTAAGGTCCAAACTGACTTGTTTCAGCTGTGTTATTACATATTCATGGTTTGGTGTCAATTGACATCATTAGATTGAGTGGTTTCTGTATTTTTGCTATAACTTGAGCTAAAATTGTCCAATTAATGTGTCTCTCATCTTTTAGGAATGATCAGATGTAGCACTATAACTTTCATGAAGATCTCAAAGGCTGAATCTCACAATTGGATATCTGAAATTAGAGCTCAATCTAAAACCAAAATGCTATTTTAGTTCTGTCTTGTGTAGCCCAACCTCTGAGCACTCATTAGGCAATATTTGGAGCTGTAGAAGTCCAAATGAGGTCAAACTAAGCCAAAGTGGAAGTTGAGACATAAGGCTACAATTCTTATGAAGACTTCCAAATCTAATTACATCATTTTGGGCATGAAAAATGAGCTGCAAAATAGAGGTAGAACATTGATGAAATGGGCCTTTGTAGAATGTGATTTTTAGGCCCCAATTGACATGAAGCTTGAGCCCAATAACTATCCCTTGCACTAGCTCCACACTTAACCAACTCTAAGTCAATAAGTCAATGAAAAACTAAAGAAGCGATCTGCATTAACACATTACATGCAAAAAGAGCAGCAATAGAAGGCGGTAGCAAGCAACCTACCCCTCATTATTGCTCCTACTCCACCAACTAGCAGCTAGCTTCTTTTCCTAGTTAAGCACTCTTCAGTTTAGTTTTTTACACAGTTTTTATAGAGAATTAAAAAGGAATTTTTCCAGAGTAGTAAGCAGCACATTTTTCTTCTTCCTTCTCTATAATTTTGTGTTTTCCATGGAAGGCTAAACTTTGTAATCAATCCAAGGGATTGGCTACTTGAAAATTAATGTTGAGATCTTGCTTTCACCTTGCATTCAATTGTTTGTCATTTCTTTTTCTTTCCTCTCTGTGTTGCTGATGATTCTAAATTGAATGGCTTCATTTGATTTGGATGATTATATGATTATTGCTTAATAATCATTTGTAGAAAGAGGATGGTAAAAACTAAACAATGCATTAAGCTTTTGATGGATTGTTTGCTTAGTTGAGTTCTAGTTTCTTAGGATGATTTTGGCTTAATTGGATGCTTAATCTATTTAACCTAATCAACCAAATGATAGATGCTTATTTAGTAGAGGATTCATTAATTATCTCAAGGCTTCTTGTTATGATTTAAGGCCAGAAAATATGATTAATAATTGGATGAATATTCAGTGATCAAGGATACATTGATCTCAAGTTTAGTTAATTCACTTGGGTTGGTTGGTTGCTTACTCTTGTTTACATTCCTACATTGTTGTTTGCTATTAGATTAGTTACTATCAACCCCCCTTCCATTTTCATCTCTTAACCTGATTGCTAATATTAGAATAATCTAAGGGCTAGACCTGATGTTACCATATACTACAAGTAGAGGGTAGCTTGGTTATAAATTTTCTAATTTTGATTGGATTCGACAACCATCAGTGAGCCAAACTTCCTGGCCTGGGGTCACTGCTAACCTTCAATCAATAGGGATGAGCTCATGCTTGGCGAAGCAAGCTCATGTAGAATGGATCATTGATCATGCAAGTCGAGAATCGTACTTAGCATCCTCGTATACATAGCGAGCCAAGTTCCTTTTATCCAGAGTTTACCTTCGCTTGGAACTTCATCAATCCATTTTTCTCATGTACTGAATTATGCTTATAATAGTACCTATGCTTTATTTTAATTTTTAATTGAATCCCTACCCTCATCCTAACCTAACTTTTGTAAAAAAATTTCTGACGTGGCTGACAAAAAGCTAAGCTGGTGCAATTTTTTTCCAGCTTAGACACAATCTCCAAACTTATAAAATGCACTGTATTTGAGCTCTTCTTCCTCAATAGATTTTCCAGTTACAAACTAGGGTTTGATCAACAAAATGGTGGAGCACTCAATACTGTTGGGAAGCTTGGAAACTGTAGCATCAATCTCAACTACTACTCTTATTAGACAACATTATTACGTTTATGGAAAGACAATAATTTTGCTAACCTCAAAAATAAAAGTGAACCTTGGAATAAGGTTCCTTAAGTTAGGAATTATAAGGTAAGTAATGTGTAATTATAACAAAAAAAAAGCATGAATAAAAGGCTTTAAAATGAAGCAAATTATAAGAATAAAAGTTGAATTAATTGATGATGGATTTACTTACAGGCAACTTGGTCTTATGGCCATTTGGAATGGGTTGATAATTCAATTGATGGTCATGCCAAAGAGTTTATACTGGAATAGAAGAAAACTATAGGGGAACTAGAAAGCATTTTGAAAAAGGTAAGATTTTCTTGGGAATTTCTTGGACATTGTTGTTTTTGGCTTTGTATTTTAAGTAATGGTTTTTGGTCATAGGTTGTAATGCAATGTAACAACTAGAGGAACATTTCAAGACCAAGACCACATTGTAAATCAAATAGGAATGTTATTTCCATTCAAATTAGAAATGCTACTTGCTAAAGCAATATGTCATATTCCATGAAAATCAGCTTATTTCATTCATGTTTTTTCATTGCAACTAATCACTTTAATATAGATACTAGAAATTTGTTACCAAGAAAAATAATTAAATTAGAAGATCAAGAATGCCTAGCTATCTTAGTAAAATAGTTATTATTTCATTGGCACAATATCTAGTGTAGCTACAGGACTTGATTCTTTTGTTCTAGAGGCAAAAGATTTATCTCCTCTGGTGTAAGGTGTATAACCTGCTGAAGCAATGTCTTCTTTATCCCATGTGTTAACTACAAACTGCATAACCGTTAAACCACATAATTCTTAAAAAAAAACATAATCAAAAGATGTTGGATAAACTACAAATTTCTGGTTTTTAATAAAGATTGATTAATTTTCAGTCTATAAAATTCTCTAAAAGATTCAATTATAGAACTAACCTAAATTACTAGTTTCTAAATCCACTCCAAAAATAAGAAGATAAACTGCAGAACTTTCCAAGAGATATAATTGTAAAATTCTGATTTTTGAGAAAAATTTAACCTAAATATTACTTATTGCAGTTAAAGCACAACGTTAAATATTGATTCTAAAAATAAAATGACAAAATAAATGACCCAAGAAGAAATGACAAAATCGTTTGGAATTAACTAATTTTCAATCTTGATAAGAGATAACAAAACAAAAAATTAAACACCACTAAGAAATAAAACCTTAAACAAAATGTTCATTGGACCGCAGTATAAATAAGACCTAGATAGATCACTTAAACGAAAGGTTCATAAGACTACAACACCAACAAGACCTAAATAGACCATTTAAACTAGAACTAATCCATTCTCATGCTTGGAAATTTCTTGATAATTGTGAAGACTGGTTAAATTCTTGTGTGCTTGAAATGATTTTTCTAGTAGTTACTCTTTTCTTAGGAAATTGTTTTACTCTTGTTACCTCTTTTCTTTTCCTTTGAGTTGATCCACCAACAAATAAACTAGTAGCAAATGGATGTGTAGCACCAGATGAACCAGCGAGCTGTGTTTGTGTAAGAGCAGATGATCTTGCAACTTGTATAGATGTAATAGTTAATGATCTAGTGTAGATGGTTTTGCAATAAAGGTTGTAGCAATAGCTGATGATCTTACAAGCTGTATAAATAGTCTTGCAATAGAGGTTGTAATAGTAGCTAATGATCTTGTGGATTGTGTAGATGGTCTTGTAATAGATATTGCAGTAATAGTTAGTGTAATAGTGGAAGATGGACTAGTAGTAGGATTCTGGCATGTTTGTTAGTTAAGCCAATATTTTTTACATTTTGAACATCTTAGGCTAGTGTTAACTCTACGCAACTTGTAAGGTTGCTCCAGCTCATCTGGGTCCTTTATTCTCAGTTTCTTAGGCCTACCAGGGGCTCTCCTATGCTTAGAAGGTAGAATCTTAACCTTATCAGCATATGTCTACAAATTTTTCCATTCACAGTATTGACTATAAGGGCATAGCAAGTTTTGTAAGATTCTACAAGAAAGTAGTTAGACACATACTTCTCAAACTCATCTCCCATATGAAAGATGCAAGCACAAACATGTCTACATGGCAAACCTATCAAACCCTAAAAATTGCAATTGTAAGTGACAGCTTGGAGATCCATAATAAAACTTTAAAGATAAATACCAATTCCAAATTTATAAGCACTAGCCTATTTGACCACTTATTTTTCATATTCACTTACTTCCTTACCTAACCTCTTCCTAGGTTTAGGATTGATCTTACCCTTATATGATGCACTCTTTACCCTGTTATCAGTAAATTTTATCATTCAATAACACATTAGCCATTCCATCATAGTTATGATTGGCTTATTCCTAACTTCTAGGATTCTTCCCTTGAAAGCCTCTGATATGTTGTTCATTATCATGCCACTCCTGGCATTGAGTGAGAAGAATGATCTTACCCATAACTTTGGACCTATATCCATCAAATGATTGTAAGCCTATGCCTTGACCTCTTAATTGTTACATATATATATATATCTCATTCCTTGTAGTAGGGGGGCCTTAGCTACATTAAGCACTAGGCCTCTAATAACAGTCTCTCCCCCACACCTTCTCTTGATATTTGCATAAATATGGCATACAAAAAACCTATGCTCTACATAAGGTATGATCTTAGCAAATGTAGGCACTAGTCCTTGTAAGTAAGTGCAACAATTTATTAGAAACTTAAAAAGCTAGAAAGCATTAAATAGAAAGCAAGGTTATAAGTGGGTCTGTGAAATAATTTAATTACCTTCTACTGGTCTAAGATGAAAACTAGAGGTGTGCCTGATGTGTTAATATCTTGTAGCAAGAGTTCTAAAAACCAACACCATGAATCTTTACTTTATCCTCCACAGTTGCAATAGCCAATGGGAAATAGGGTCCTTTACAACAGTAATATATAGTTACCCTTATACACGTCTTTCAAGTGATAACCATCTAGACCAATTATAGGGCCTAAAAGTAGCCAAGAAACCACACTTCACAAGTTCAAGGCACATGTAAAACTTTGAAACATTGGCAAAATTATGAGTGAATGCCTCTCTAACAATAGCTTCAAGTTTGATTTTGGATTTGGTCTCTTTAATTCATCACTATAATGCCACAACTTTTCATCTTGCTTATCATACTTACCATCCAGCTTCTCTTCAGCCTTTCTTCTTGCCCAATAATCCTTGTTAACAATAATCTCTCATATGTATTTGCTCTTCATAGTGTCAATCACATCTCCCAAATTTAGTTTTAGATTATTTCTAGTGTTCTCTATTATCTTCTCAGCTAACCACTTAGTAGATGTAAGTTTTCCCTTAACAGTTCTCACATAAGTTTGCTTGGGATTTAATGTTTTTAACCCATAAGTTTTAAATCCACCAACCTTACTTACAAGGCACACAAAATTACAATTTTTTGCTTTATATTTTACCCTAATATGTTTTTGTCATCAGGCTTATACTTCATATTCTTACCATTTAATAAGCACCACTCTCTCATGACATCCTTAAGTTGTTTAATGGATGTGAACTCTAACCCTTTTCTCTATAGATAATTCTTTGTCATTTCTGCAGGGTTGTACTTTAGGTATTTAAGCCCTTTAACTTCTTCAACATCATCATCAAAATTAAACTCCATGCTATTTAAGGTTTCAAATTTATAGTCACTGTCTAACTTTCTATCTAGTTATATATTTTGGTAGTGTTGATAGCCTACCAACATTCACTTCATCATGCACTTTAAGTTCACTAAGATCCCCTGCAATATGCACTTAAGATCCACTGTTGCTCTTTGAATCATAGTTCATATAGTAATTAAACTAGTCATCATCAGTCTTCTTATTAGTTGAATCATTAAAATCAATGTCCCTTACAAAACTGTCATCATTTTCATCTTCTTCACTTGTTTCAAAATCATGTTCTTCAACCTCTTCATTACTATAATTTCCACAAACCCTTTAATTATATGCTTATTAAGCCAAACTGCATTATCCTCTTTCACCCTTTCAACTAAATTACTAACACCAATAGAATTACCTTCTAGCCTTTCTTAATCATGTGATTCTGATGCATTAAGTGGCAAAGTCAGAACAACCCCTTCCCCACTACTATGTCCATGAGTAATGTATAAGTTTACATTTTTGTAATTTCTTCATAATGCAATATTAGCCATTGCTAAAGCTTCCAAATCATTCTTCACCTTTTAAGCAGTACTCAATTTATATAAGTCTACCACATACCATATCTTCACATTGTCTTTATATCCTATCTGCTTTAGAAATGTAGTTATTTCTTGCAAATATCACTCTTCTAACAAGCAACCCTTCATTATAACTTTTTTTTACCCTTAATGTTCTTAGTGTATCTATTTCTAACAAACTACCCTCCATGATGAATTGTAAGTTGAAAGGCTTTGTCAGAGGTGAAGTTAGAAGTTGAAAGTGCAATTTTTTAACAAGTTTTATTTCATATAGTAACTAAATCATTAACTGAATAAACAATTTACCCACACAAATTAACTAATTAAGTAACTGTTAGCCTAGCTCGCTAGACTATTTTTTGTTTTGATGATGAAAAGAATTTTGATCATATCATATTATGATTATGTGCTGTAACATTTGTTGAATGTTTGCAAGTATCAAAGTTCATTAACATTCTACAAAAGATCTATATTAGTATTAGGATTTTATTTTGATTTTTATAGAATTTTTTGTAAGTGAATTTTTCACAATTTAGTTCTAATTATTTTTCTTAAAATGATTTTCAAAATGAGGTAGTTTTTAAACCACTGGAAGAAAACTATAAAACTATTTTTTTTACTTCATGAATCGATTTGCACATCGATGCATTTAAGAACTTATGAAAAATTCATATCGCAATCAAAGTTGCAATCAATGCATGAAATACAGATTTGAAAAATTGTTTCACCAAAGGTTGGAAAAAATAACTACTTCGATGCAGTAATCGATGTGAAAACTATGAACAACAAACTACACTTCAATTATCATATTGATTAATTAGTTGTAACGACCTATAATCGATGCTATAATCGATGCAACAACTAAAAGTTAGTTATTCTATTATAAACTGTTATAGATGTTAGAGCAGCCTAGTTGCCTTCTCTATTTAAACGATTTTTTCACAGTTTTCTTCACACAATTATACATACAAGTGCAAAAAACTATTCTCTCATCTCTCTTACCTCTACATTTTTTATTTAGATTGATTCAAAGATCTTGGAGTTTTCTTGTTGAAGATTCACATAGTTCTTTTTGAGATTTTCATCTCAACTTTGGTTTTGTATTCTTACCTTTTCCTCTATTATTTTCTTTTAGATTTCTAGTGTTAGAAATCTTGTTTCTAGGTTTGGAAGAGCCCAATTTAAGTCTTCTAATTTGGCAAGATTCCTGTTTAAATCTTGTATGTATTTAAGTTTGGAAAAGTCCAGTTTAACTCTTCTAGGTTAGCGAGAAGCCTATAAAGTCTTGTTGTAAAACTGACAGTTTAGAAGCCCAATAAAATCTTGATGTTTTTGATTAATTGGAGTGGTCTTTTAGTTGATGAAAGATCCAATAGAGTAAACTTGAATTGCAGATTCAATTCAAGTTGAACCACTTAAAAAACTCTAGTGTTTCCTATTTATTTTTACTACACAATTATTTTTCAATTTCTACAATTTTGGTTTCTATAATATTCATTACTGCATTATTATTTCTACTACATTGTTGATTCCTTTTGTAAACTAATTTATCTTAATCCTAAGCTAATCTGCTGCAATAATTATCTTTATCATCTTTCTCTTGAATCTGTCAAAAAAATCAATATAATTGTGCAACTTATTAAAAAGAATCCAAAAATAGATCCATTGATTTAAAGGGCAAGACTTGATTTTTTGCAATATTTTTTTTTAATCCGAGACCTAACAATAACATCTCAGACAATTTGTTTATCCCTAAGGTAACAAGATAACCTAAAACCTAAAAAATATTCTTCTATATATTAGTTTAAAAAATTTCAAAAAATATTGTCTTCTCTAATCCTTGGCAAAAAAAATCAAGTTGCCTAAAAAGAACACAATAATAGAACAAAATAGGTGATTTTTGGGAGAAGAGAAAACATTAAGGTAATGTATTCTAACCTTGGTGGCAATGCATTTTTCTCTTCTTCCTCTATTAATGTGGTCCAATACATGCTCCTATTGTCTACAAGAAGGAGAAAGACATAGGAATATTTCTGTAGTTGTCGGAAAATCCAAGGTGAAGAAAGTTAAATAACAACCAAAAAATATATTTATATTTTAAAATAAGGATAAAAATCACATAATTTATATTTTAAAAAAAATTAAATTTTTATTTAAACCTTAAACTGAAAAAATTTAAATAAAATGTCAAGAATCTAGTATAAATAAATAAACCAAGAAATTAGTACGTTAGATATTCAATATTCACATATTGCAAATGTTAATTTTTGGTGTGAAATTGCAATCCTCTGGACCGAGAAGCATAAAAGTTAGTTTAAAAAAAATACTTGATTATTAAAAAAAAATCCAAGTTTGTATTATTTTACTAAGCACTAAATAATTTTAACTATATATGACAAAGTTCAAACTATTAATTAATTAATTAATGACCAGATTGATTGTTTTGTATGAATGTATATTTCACATTCCCTTCAGAGGCACAAAAAGTGCCACTTACCTCGTAAAAGAGAAAATTAGCCTAAAATTATATATCTAGTGACGAAATGTGGAAAAAGAGGTTCATGGAAAGAAATGTTAAATAGGGTGCATCATTGAAGAGTAGCAGTCATTATTAAAATCATGTTTGATGATCTTACACATTTTGGCGTATGAGCAAAGTGAAAGGAACTAAGACTTAGAAGTCTATAAAAATTGATCCTCCCTAAGACACTCCCCATGTTTTCATGGAAGAATGATGAAATGGCCCCACTCTCCCCACTTTGTATGGTATTCCCATGCCTTAGTGACTTTGTGATGTGGTGGGTCTCAACTCTATATATGTCAATTATGAATTATTATTTTTAATATTGGAGATTAATATACTGCTTAATATATCTCCTAGTTAATTAAATATTCATATGATTCTAATTGTAGGGATATGATTCATTTCTTTTAAAAAAATAGTTTTGAATTAATGTTTTATAAATCAAGAAGTAGATAATTTTCTTTATTATAAACATTTAAAACGATACATACCATTTTGAAAGATAAAAATTTTTATCATCTAAATATAATGTGTTGTTCACTTGATATAACAATAAATTAGCTTAATTTTTTCACTTCACATATTTGATGTAAACTAAATGTGTTTAATTTATTATAAAAATATCAATTTTATTAATTTTAATTATTAGTAGAATGTGTATTCATTATTCATGGAATATTATATATCTAATATGTTTTCTTATGTAATTATGTCAATATTTTTGTTGTTTTTTATTTTAATTACATGTGTAATAATATAAAAATAACCAAATATGTATTTTTAGTCATATGACTAATGATCTGTATATTTATTGATCACGAATTTCAGGCTAAACTTTTATCATATTTTTAATTAAAAACTTTTTTATTATATTTATATGCATCATTAGTGTAAAATTTCCTGTGACATATCAAGATAACAAGGTTAAATTTGATCATTCTTAATATAACTAGCAATAAATAGGAAGGCATCACCTCATCATAAAGACAAGAGTAATTTTAAATTTTTATTAACAATAATGAATTTTATGCAATTTCTTAATGACATGACAATATATATATTAATCATGAGCCCAGAATCCAAATATCAATGGGATACTAAAATAGATAATTAAAAAAATTATATCATATTATTATAATTAATATATGAATAAAATATTATATATGTATTATAATTTTAAAAAATATAATTACATTACACAGTTGTCCCTAATGTGATTGCATATTTTGAAATCATTATATAATTAATTCATTATTAATTATATTAAATAAATTTTTCTCAATTTATGTAATTAAGCAGTCATTTACCTATACATTTTCTATTCAATTACGTAATTGATTCTTCATAATTTTCATTAAAAATAATATTCTTTCCATAATTATTGTAATCACATATAAAATTAAAGATAAATGATCATTAAAACTTTTTAATTTTTATTTGAAATGAATAAAAATCCACATAATTAATCTAATAGGTCCCATTGGTTTTAATTGTATTTATTATATATGTTATCTTAGTATTTTTTTTTTGAATAATAACAGGAGGGATTAGAAAAAGATGTGATTAAACCTAATTAAAAGCAATGAAGCCCTAATAATTAAAAAATAATTAATATATATTTCAAAATTTTAATGGAAATAAATTTCAAACTTAGTAAGACATTTTAATTAATATATATAATAACATATAAGATTTTAAGAAATTCAATGAAAATATACACAACAGTGAGATACACATCACTCCATCGATAATATAAATGAATAATAATGTAAAACTTTTTCCACCATTACTAAATGAAATTGAAATCCTAAACTAATTATGTCTAATCTAATCCTGCAGCACAGCACTCGATGGAATAAGATGGTCACCAATAATATAATCTGATGTATGATATTACATAAAGCATAATATGCAGGTCCTTTTCTCGTGACCCTTTTCCATCTTTCAATATATATTTTGACAACAATATATTCCTAAAAGATAAGACTTTAATTATTCCATGGATATTGGATGTACAATGGCACACCGCCAACTTTTTCAGAAGGTTCTCCGTTTTAAACATCCCACTTGTGATATAATATATATATATATATATATATATATATATTCTTAATAAAATAAAAATAGTATTCACTCTCGTCCAAATATCTTTGTACAGCAAGTGTACTCCACTTGTCACAAAAGATTAAGTAAGAAGAAATTTCATTTTTTTTATTTTTATTTCAATTTAAATCATTGATAAAATTTATATATTTATTTATTTTAATAATTATTATTTATTTAAATTATCAATAATTAATTTTTAATTTAATTTTTATTAAATTTTTAATTTTTTAAATTATTAAATAATATTTAAATTTCAAATTTTTAATATTTGAATTATTTATTTATTAGCTAATGAAATTTTGATATTTTAATATTATTGAAATGATTTAAAATTTAGAATTTAGTGGAATTATATTTAAATATTAATATTAAAAGTAAAATTTAAAAATATTTTAATATATTAGTGAGTTACATAATTTAAAATTTAAATAATTTTAATAATATATCTTATAATTTTTAAATTATAAATCACTTTAATAAATATTATATATCCTCATTTTTTATGAAAATTATATATTTTAAAAAATTATTTAATAAAATTATTTACATCCAATTTTCAATCTAAATTCATTAATAGATTTCAATTTAAATTATTTTTTGTGTGTATCAAATAATTTATATATAATAAATAATTATATTTATATAAAAATATAATACTTATTAATATATTATTCGTAATATCTACTTATAATTTAGTAGATAATATTTATCTAAAAATTCTCATTTTTTAAAATTGTATATTATATTTAAATATTAAATACTAAATTTAATATTTCATAATTTTTTATTTTAAAATTTTTATCACTTTTAAATACTTATCATAATCTTAATTTAAAATATTTTTAAAATATCATAAAAATATTTCTAAAATGTATATTTTTGAAAAATAATATATTAGTCATGATAATACTTGAACTTTTATTAATTAAATAATTAAATCTTTTGACATAAAATAATTAATTTAAATTTTTTAAATAAAATAATTTATAAATAAATTCATTTGTGTATTAATATATTAAATATTTTGAAAAGATAAAAAAAATTAAATGATAAATTTAACTAATTTAAAATATTAATATAATAATTTTTTTCAAATTAAAAGAAATATAGTATTTATTCACAATTAAAATGAAAATAATTATATTAATTATATAATCATTTAATAGGTAAAAAATATAATGATGATTTACTAATATTTAAATATATTACCTTTTATAATTTAAATTTATATTATAAATTACTATCAAATAAAATTATTAAACACGTGCATTGTTTAATTGTTTAGGGTATAAGCTGGTGTGTAACTTTCAATACTTTTTCAATTAATATC
Organism: Saraca asoca; assembly: GCA_026873985.1. Taxonomy (NCBI): domain Eukaryota; kingdom Viridiplantae; phylum Streptophyta; class Magnoliopsida; order Fabales; family Fabaceae; genus Saraca; species Saraca asoca. The sequence continues at coordinate 27,108 of JANHAO010000295.1, forward strand.
ATTAGTTCTCACATTTATCATTTTTCCTCCTTTCTTTGGGATAGAAAGTGTGAATTTTCTACTTGGATTTTTTTTTATTTATATCTTATTTGTCCTAAGGAAAGAACACAAGAAACAGTGGAAGGAAAAGAGGCAATAGAGGAATACAAATTAATATTCCTGTCAGTGTCCAATAAAACCCTAAAAATGACCATATTTATAATCAAGTACATATATTATTAAAACCTTGATTTGTCATTGACTTACTATTATTGCCACTGTAGACATCACACAATATATTATTTTAAAAAATAAATTAAATATTTATTTTAAGTATAAGAAATATCACTATAAAAATCTTGATTTGTCATTGATCTATTAGTAATACCACCAAACTCATGTACTAAAGGAATATATTATTTTAAAATAAATTGAATATTTATTTTAGGTATAACAAATATCGCTTTATAATTTGAAATGTTTTTAAAGTTATTTAGTTTAAATAAAACTATCATGATATTCTTATATTTATATATAGTTTTTAAAATAAAATAAAATAAAATCACTTGTATTAATCTTACTTTATATTATAAAAAATTCAAATTTAAAAATAAATTTTCATTTACTATTTTTATAAATCTTATCAATTGAAATAAAAATATAATTTTATTTTCTATTCATTTTTGTGCATGAAATAAAATTTCAATTATCTATGTGTATATATCTTATCAATTTATATATTTTACATTACTCTATACAATGATTTTATTTTGAGCTTAAATCTTATATATCTTTAGTGTAGAACTCTTTATATTGTTAATAAACTAATTGATGATATATCGTTAAAAAAATAAAAATAATTAAAAATTTTAACATTTTCCAGTAACATCACAACATAAGGATAAATAATTATGTAAAATTCTGTGAAATAGTTAATAATAAGATTGAAAATGATGTGTAAGTACGACAAACGAGACTCTAACAATATAGGGATTTTGGGATAGGAAGGGATGAGCAGAAATTTAATGAACAGAAAGTAATGCCTAATTAAGTAAGATGCAGGAGACAAGAATTTGGTGGATGATACCTGGGTTGATTTATGGTTGATGGGGTGACACGGGACTTTTGAGAGACTTGGCTACAAGGCTTGGTACTTGGAAGATTGTGGAGTATGCTTAATCTTGTGGTAGATAGAGGTAGTCTTTCCAATCTCCAGGTCTTTCTAATTTGCTTTGGGTCGTGGTAGTGGGAGTTTATACAAGTGAGGAGGTAATTAAATAAATTTTTAACATCTAAAAATGATAATTTTTTCTTATAAAAATATTTTTTATAAATTTAATTTTTGGTTGAAACAAAGATTGTGGACGTTTTCTGTTTTGAAAGCCTAACCCCTTGAAAATTTGAATTTACAATTGAGATCATATTTTGATGCAAAATTGTGGCGCATAGCATGGCCCTTTTTCAAATCCCCTCCTTCTTGTATTCAGAAATGTCACCTACATGATTTAAACTCTTTTGCAATGTGCTAGCTTCCTGTTCATTAAAAAAAAAAAAGGTTTAATTAGGATCATGTTGGCAATTGCCTTTGGGCCAGTAGGTTCATGTTGACCTTAATCAGCAGTAGCTGTAGTAATATTAAGAACAAAGTCCAATAGGCTTAAGACCTAAACCCACAAATTGAAAACTCTTATCAAATCCATTACATGGACGAAGGGCCAAGTTATTTTTATGGCATATGTGCAACGACCATCGAGCCCAAAAGTTAAACCATGCTTTTATGGCCACACGTAATGGCCCATAACCATCACTTTGCACTCCTTTGAGGCTTTTACCCAATGGCCGAAGGACCATTACAACTATAGAATTTCTAATTGTCAAGTAGAATGGTTTGTCCAAATGAAATTTCATGAAAAATATTTTTTTTTAGAAAACATATTTCTAAATAGAAAATTGATTATTTTGTTGTGTGGACAACATAAGAAAAAAATATTTTAATTTATTTTGTGCATAAAAGCAAACTATTTCATTTTATTAAAAAATATAATTATACATATAAATTTCATCTTTAAAGTCGAGTCACATAATAATGATTTTGTTATTAAAATATTTTCATCATATGAGTCAATAAATTTTTATTAATAATAAAAATTTAAATCTATTTTGTATTAACCAAGCTCCCTATTCAAAATTGATTTGAAAAATTAGAAAATATTTTGATAATAATAAACATATTTTAGTCTTCTTATTTATAATATATTAATGCAGGTTGGTGGATTTTACAATGAAGATTCCATGGCTTTTTTTTTTTTTTTGAAGAATTTTGAAGATTGCTAGTATAGGATTAGAAATTATGTAAAGCTCTAGGATTTTTTTCCCTTAATTATATCAAGCTCTTGTTTATTTAAATCATTATTTTTATTGGAGATTTTCTTTTAAAAAATATCTAATTAGGAAATAAAATTGATTAACTCTTTTTCAAGGTTAAAAATATTTTTTTCAAAATTTTTTTAAAAAAAAAACCTTAAAAATATATGCTAATCAATTAAGAAATCTTCAAAGGTTGTTAATTGATTAGCTAATCAAATAGGGCATTAGTTAGGACAACTGAAGGTAGTTTAATTAAACCTAATCAATTAGATCGTGTTGAAATTTAAATTGGGCATCCGTTAATCAAGTAAGTGGCCTAGAATTGCAAAATATTGGCCAATTACCAATTCGAGATTTGTTTCCTATTGATGCATGGTTTTTATCTTTCTCTCTAAGTAAAAACCTATTATAAATTGAGAAAAATTCAAAGTTTCAAAGTTGTGAATTAAAAGAGAGCTTGAATATAGTTTTAGAGAATTCTCTTAACTATAATGTTTCAAATTGTAATCTTTCAAGGCATCTTCTTGGGTGAGGTATCCCAAGGTTGTTTCTAGAGTAAGATATCTTTAGGAAGTGAATCTAGAGTGTGACATCTCTATAGAATTATTAGAGTGAAGCATTTTTAGGGAGTTATTCTTAAATGAGGGATCTTAAAGGAGGGTTTTCTAACCCAAGGATTTGAAAAGGTTTCTCAAGAGCCTAATGAATCTTAAGAGACTAGTGAATTAAGAACATATTATTCATGAGCAACGAAGAGTGAACGCACTCCTTGAAGTAGATTTTCTTTGAAGAACCACTATATCTATTGTGTTTGCATTTTCTTTTCCCTATTTCTTTTATTTTCAAATGTTTAATTTTCTCATAAGTTGTTCGTCTATGCTTCACTAACCTTAAAATTATTTTTCTAAAAAGTATCTAATAAATACTAAATCCAATTCATTCTTTCTTGGATTGAATCCTAAGCTTCATTTTGTATTAAAAATAACATTCAAAGAAGAATATTCAAATTTTCTTCTTTTTTTTTTCATTTTCAACATTTCTTTAAGAAGTTAATTCATATTCAATTAATTTTGGCCAAATTGTTAACCATATTTGTTAACTCTCTTAATTGTCCAAATTTTTTCTCAACACAATTTTTAATATAATTATTGAATATCAATATTTATAAGAATGGAATAAGAAAGGGAAAAGAGAGATAAGAGAAAGAGTAGGGGAGGAAGGAAGAATAAAGAGGAAATTATAAAGGGGACATGGAGGAGAAAGAAAGGAGAGAATGAAAAATATTATAGAGAAAAATAAAGGGGTGAGAGAAAAGAAAGTGTGGTAGAGAGACAAGATATAAGAGGGAGATGGGTAGAAAGAGAAAAAAGGAAAGTAGAGAAAGGGTAGAAAGAGAGATAGGAAAGAAAGGGATAGAGAGAAAGAAGGAAAGTAAATGGAGGGGGAGTAAGATTATGTAATATGAAATAATTTAGGAAAGTGGTTTCTATTAATTAAAAAAGGAAGTCACTTATCCCAAATTCACTATCATTTTTTGCTGATTAGAATTCATTTTATGCTACCAACTTTCTTATTAGTTCTAAATATAGGAAAATCAGGAAAATAATTTGTAGAAAATACACTATCAAACAAACCAACTTGATATTTACTCTAAAAAAAAGTGTAAGAACAATTTCTTATTGGACCATTATAAGTATTCAATATATTATGTAGAACAAAAGAATCCAAATAATAGTTTCTTTTAAAGTAATTTAACGTCTTCGATTTTTAGAGTAATTTGATATTTTCATCGTTGAAAGATATTAAATTTCTTAGTTTCATCCTTTAAAGATAAATTTTCTTAATTTCATTGTTCAATATTTTAATTTGATTCAATTGGATCATACTATTAATTATCCATTAAATTAGTAACAAAAAAAGCTATCATGACTTAATTGATCAAATGTGTGCTAGAATATGATATAAAAATAGCACTTGAAATCCAAAAATAAAAACTTATCAATGTATAAAAAAAATGTTGAAAGTTGAATTATATGAATTCAAAAATAAAATTAATTTTGTATTTTTTGAACAAGAACATATTATGTTCGATTGTTATTGTGAGTTTGTTATTATAGATATTTGTTACTGTGATTTTTGATATGATTATTGCAACTCTTAGATTTATTTTTTGTGATTCTATATATGTTTTTATTGTTTTTCAATTTTCTAATGAATTAATTATTTGAAGAAACAAAGGCCCTGTTTCTTGTCCATGTTCAACTGTTTTATTTTGCTAACCATATTTTTAATTTTTTTTTACTCTTTTAATGTCTATGTTCATATGCTTTATTTTACTAGTTGGAGAGTCAAAAGAGAATGTGACAAAAAGAAAAGAAAAGAGAGTTCATAAGATGGGAATTTAGCAAGTCTAGTCCTTTTTTCTATAAATCCAAGGTTAATTTACTTAAATAAGTAAACCCCATTTTTCATACTTGCAAAATTCAATTTTTTTCACTTTCATCTCTATAAAATATTTTTTTTATCAATTTTGTCTTTGTGAAATGTTAATTTGTCCAATTTCATCCCTAGAGGGATGAAATCGAAAAAATTAATCTTTGTATAAACTTTGATCGAAGGACGAAATCTGATAAATTAATATTTTATAAGGATAAAATTGATTAAAAAAAATATCTTATATGAACGAAAGTGAGAAAAATTAAATTTCACATGAATGAAAAAAAAAAGATTTTCTCTATTTAAATTAAGAAGTTTTTAAATTTATCTAATTCTTCATATCATATGTTAACATACGAATTTGGATCCAATATAGCAATTGTAGTTGCTGCATCTGGATCCTAATCCATGAACATACAAGTAACAACTTTATTAAGTTACGTTACCTTTTTCTATTGCTAATTTAACAAATAATTAAGAGAATAATTCAATTAATTCAAATTAAAATATTAAATAATAAAATTAAAAAAAAATTATTTTAAAAGGATGAAATTAAAATAATTAATATTTTTCAATATGAAAACGTTAAATAATTCTTCTTTTAGCTTACTAATTATCATCTATATGTCAATAAGACACATAGAGTTGCAAATTATTTAAGTGATTTTTCTCTCTTTTTTATAAAGAAATTTTTATTTTTTTTATTCTTCTTAAATCATTGATCCGCTATCTAATTAAAAAAAAATAAAAAGGTCCCATAACATCACTATGTATATGTGTGGCCATGAGAGAGACAAACAAATATATGCAAGAAACATTATCTATATTAGATATATTTTGGACTGAGATAAAGGTTAAGTGTAGAGATATTAAAATATTTGAGTTAGTGAACACAAATATCCAAATATATACACAAAATTATATTTGTTGTATTTAGTAATTAGTAAAACTACCAGGTATTGACACCTAAGTGGTATGTTCTTTATGAATCTTATCATCAATATTGATCCACTTTAATTAGTGATAAATAAATCTTATGATATAATCTCAATTCACATGATAGTTACATAGAATAAAAAAGAAAATACTTTCTAAATTTCAATATGTGTTGTTTCTCATTTATGATAGAATTATTGAGAAAAGATAAAGATATGTTTTTTGGCTCATTCCTAAAGATAATTCAATCTCCTACACATGTGATTATATTTAATTTACTAATAATAAGGTAGAAATTAACCATACCAATAGTGGAAAATTTATGAGACTTATTATTACAAATTAAACATGTGTTCATTTCCTATAACCATTGAGGAAAAAAGAAAGAATAAGAGAAAAACTCTTGATTCTATATGCATTATTTTTTAAGCTTAATTACACTTCATTATTATGAGATAATGAAGAAATTAAATGTTGTGGTTATGACTTTTGAGTATATAACCACTAAACAACCAAAAGACATGTTTGTTAAGTAATGTAACTGATATTATTATATAAGTGAGGTAAATATAATTTAAAAACACACACACATGCACTCATTTATTCTATTAACTCTTAATTCAAAGGCTATACTTATATTCCTATTGTGCAAAAAAGGGAGTGAACAAGTCTTTCATTTTACTCTTCATAGTATTAACTTGATTGCTAACCCCAGGCATATTTTTTGAACTATTTCTATCATCCTAGGGCTATTCTACGATATCGTTGGGATCAAAGGTCTTCTGTGCACTACAGCTTGCCCTGCTTGGAAAGACAAATGATTTATGAATCTTTATACATCATTTTTTATTTATTTTTATAAATAAAAATCACTACGTTGGTATTAAAGCATTTGGTTGTAGAAACATATTCATGGTGTAGAACATAGTCTTTGACATGTGACTTAGAATCTTGAATATTTTCTTTCCCCATGTGAATTTCATGACTGGCATGAAATTGACAAGTTAATGGACTTGTATGTTAAAAGTTTTTTTTATTCATAAGTGAGAAAAAAAACTTTGGTTGGATTTTTAAGCTTGCAAAGTAATTCCTTGTAACTAAATTATTTTAAGGCATAAAATAGATTATTTTATTTAGAATAATAAAATTTATGCTTAGATCAATTTGATTATAGGCTAAAAATGCTTATCTTTGGTTTGTTTAAGCATAAATTAGTTATTTTTAATTAATTCATGCTATTTATGTCTTGTTGTGAAAATGAAAATACTAATGGATATAAAATTGTGTAATATAGTATGGCTACTATCACAAAGGGCATTATAGTCGAGTTGAACAAAGATTTGAAGCTTGATGGGGATAAATATCCTCTATGGCAACAAAGATTTAATTCTTACTCACTAAACAAGACACACTCGAGATGATCACTACACTCCTAGAGTTACCTCCAGAAGCATTAAATATAGATAAGACAGAGTATAAGGCTCTAAAAAGAAAAGAGACCTTGACTTGGGTCACCTTGCTTAGTGCAATGACCGACGATATGATGGTTAACTTCTTCATGCTTGGTTCAGTGAAAGAAATATAGGACACCGTGAAAATTAAGTATGGAAGTGTTTCTTTAGAGAAACAAAGGGCCCTATTCCTTAAGTTTGAGAATTATTCAAAGAGGCCGAAACACAACATGTCCAATCACCTTCAAAGATGTCTCACATGATTTCAAGCTTGAAAGGAATTGGACATACATTGATTGACGAGCAATAAGTGCAAGCAGTTATCCGGTCCCTTCCTGATGATGAATGGCACTTGATTAAGATCAATTTACACCACAATTCAAAGATTAAGACCTTTGATTATATTACCATGCATCTTTTGTTAGAGGCTAAGGTGATGGACATCAAAAACCCATATAAAGCATATGTTGTTGAGGCATCTTTTTCATTAAAGAAAAAGAGGAATAAAGGTTGGAAAAGAGAAAGTTCTTTAGGAAAGGTTCCAATTCTGGTACTAAGAAATCCAAAATTGATAAGAAGCATAAGAAACCAAAAAAGGAAAAATTAAGTGCTTTAATTATGGCCTGAAGGGTCATTTGCTAAAGAGTGCAAACACCTTAAGGTACAAATATTCTCTACTTTTTATGCACATGTTTTGTCATGTATTTAATGATTGAATTTGACTCTTTGTGGTTTGTTAATTCAGCAGCAACCGACCATATAGCTTGGGATCTAGACTTGTTCGTGGCCTATAGAAAGCTTAATGTTGGAATCAAGTGGATTTTTGTAGGTGTTAACTCTCGTTTGGAAGTAAAAGGCATTAAAATTTACAAAATAACTTTGTCTAATGGAAACCATTTAGTATTAGTGGATGTTTTATTTGTACCTAAAATAAGGAAAAACTTAATGTCCATAATTTGTTTGATGCATTTTGGTTTCAGTTTGAATTTTCATAATGATGTATTGGATATTTATGTACTTCTTTTCTCAAAGATTGTTTCTTTATGTTAGATACTATGGCTAATAGTAGTAGTTCTTCAGGTAATTGCCTTATTATGAAGTCAAATGATTAAATTGTTTGGCATTTAAGATTGGGACATATTGACCAAAATAGGATGCATAAGTTAGCCAAAAGTGGCCTACTTGGATCATTATTTGAGGTCTCACTCCTAACTTGTGAGTTTTGTCTCACCAGTAAGGCTACTTGTAAATCATTTGAAAAAGGTGTTCAATGTGATTATCTATTGCAATTAATTCATTTTGATGTATGCAAACCTTTAAATGTGGTATCAAGACTTGGTCATTGGTATTTGTTGACATTCACGGATGATTGTACTCATTATATCGACATATATCTTCAAAAATACAAAAGTGAAGTGTTAAGTCACTTTAGATCTTATGTATCTTTAGTAGAGAACCAATTGAATCGAACTATCAAGTCCTTGAGGACTAATAGGGGTGGTGAGTACTTATCCAATGAATTCAAGAGGTTGTGAGAAGAAAAGGGAATAAAAAAATAACTTACTATTCCTAGTACACCTCAACGGAATGGGATGGCGAAGAGGAAAATTGGACTCTCCTTGATATAGTACAGACCATGATGGCAAAGGCCACCTTGGATCTCTCTTTTTGGGAAGATGCCCTACTCACGACAATTCATATTCTCAACAGAGTGCCTTCTAAATATGTTCCTACTACTCCTTATGAAATTTGGACTATTAGAAAGCCCTTTTTAAGTAATCTCAAGCCCTAGGGTTGTGCGGCTTACACCTATACTCTGAATCATGAGTTTGGTAAACTTAGCCATATGGGAGGAAATGTGCTTTTCTCAGCTATTTTGAACACTCCAGTGGATATGTGTTCATTAATTTCAAGCAAAGGGGTGAAAGTGTTAAATTTGAGTCAGACGATGCTATCTTCTTAGAGAATAAGTTTCCATTTGTAGAGATTGTTGATAAGTCACAAACCTTGCATGAACTTATTGATTTTGTACATTCTGTGTCAAGTGAAAGTAGTGTTGTTCTTAGCAGGAGCTTAGTGCAATAACTAGTGGCCGATCAAGGTGGTGAACCCGATCCTAATCAACCTATGGAGGATATCGTTGCTCGATATGATCATAATATTGATCATGAGCCAGTTCAACCCATTGAGATTTCCAAACCTTAGGAAAAGCATTCTAATTTTGATGGTGAGGGAGATGCTACTAAACCTCCTCCTCTTCGTCATTCCACTCAGTAATTCAAACCACCGAAGTGGTGGATTTTGAATCAAAGTGAGGCTCACTTGGCCACATCTCTAGATGATGAGCCAAGCAATTGTAAGGAAGCTCTTGATCATCCAGATAGTGAGAATTGATTAATTGTAATGAGTGATAAATTGGATTCAATGTATGCTAATCAAGTATAAGGGTTAGTGGATCTTCATCAAAGTTGAAAAGCAATTGGGAGCAAATGGGTTCTCAAAATAAAGAGGATGCATATGATAACATAGAAAGGTATAAGGCACGTTTAGTTCCCAAGAGGTACACTCAAGAAGAGAGAATTGATTATAAAGATACCTTCTCACCTACAATATGGTTAATTCCGTTAGATTGATTTCAGCCATTGTTGCTAAACTTAATTTGGAATTACACTAAATGGATGTTAAGACTACTTTTATTTATGGTGATTTGAGTAAGGAGATTTATATGCCAAAACCAAAGGGTTTTGTCAAAAAAATCATAAGAATAAAGTTTGCAGACTAAAGAAGTCAATTTATGATCTCAAACAGGCTTCAAGATAATGGTACTTGAAGTTCCATAAATCGATCTTGAATTTTGGTTTCAAGATGTTAGAGGAGGACCATTGTATATATTTGGTGCATTCAAAGTATAAGTTTGCAATATGTCACTCTATGTAGATGGCATTCTATTGGCGAGTAATAACTTAGAATTAGTGCATACAATCAAGAAATGGTTGTCCTCTACCTTAAAAAAAAAATAAAGGATTTAGGTAAGGCAACTCATATCCTTGGAGTTAAAATTCTGAGGGATAGGTCTAAGAGTTTATTGGTGTTGTCACAAGAAACTTATATTGGTAAGATACTTGAGCATTTCAACATGCATAATTTCAAGGCAATAAGTACCCATTTAGCCCACAACTATAAGCTAGATGGGTCAATGTGTCCAAACACTCCTGAAGAGAAAAGGGGAATGAAAACTATTTCATACCTTAGTGTGATTGGAAGTCTAATATATGTCATGTTATGTACACAGCTAGACATTAGCCAAGCAGTGGTTCTACTAGCTTATTATTCATCTAATCTAAGCTAACAGCATTGGAAGTGTGTTAAACGAGTCTTTAGATACCTTAAAGGTACTAAAGATTATTACTTATGTTACCAAGGTAGTAACCTATGGTTACAAGGGTACATTGATTCTGATTAAGGTGGGGATAGAAATGAATGTAAGTCTATATATGGTTATATTTTTCTGCTCAATGGTGGAAGTAGACTTATACGGCTTTGTACACGTTGAAGGCCAAAGTTTGTAGGTAGGTTGGTTGCTATGCAAAAAGCCTTATGGCTTGATCTTTTCCTTCGAAATTTAGGAGTTGGGGCTCTTAATAAGCCAGTTACTATTCATTGTGATAGTATAGCCATAGTAGCTTATATAAAGGATCTGAAGTAACATGGACAGACCAAGTATATAGGGATTAACTATAACTTTATAAGAGAAGCAATTAAGGAAAATGAAGTACATTTAGAATATATGCCTACAAATCAAATGGTGGTAGATCCATTGACTAAGCCTATTCCACTAACCATATTTACCAAAGATGTTCAGGCAATGGGACTCCGTAGTCTGTAGTTTCTTATTTGTATTTTTTTCTTTCCATTTTCATTTGTTTGGTACCTATGTTGATTGAAGAAATGTATTGCTTATGTGTTAATGTGATGAATATTCTTCATTCATTTTCATGCATGTTCTTATTTTTGCTTCACAATGAATAATTATGGTATATCAAAACATAGAGTGTGGATAGATTCTCTCACACAAATAATCTGACTCTATTCTTTGTGTAAGAATAAAAATTAGGCTACTCAAGTAAATAAGCATAGTCTACTTGTTGCAATGACATGTCATCTAGTAGAAAATATGCCTTATTTTGACAAGTGTTACAATTTCTAGCTTATAACAACTTGAGCTTCTTATAGTCACCTTGAATTAGTATTGTTATTACTTTATTTAAGATTAGGTAGTATTAGATTTACTAAGCCTGTATGATCATGAATACATGTTAATTCATGTGACCGAGTATGAATTCTTCAATTTGATGAATTCAAGTTAGTCATGAAGCTAATTAACTTGTCTGGTATTATATTTGTTGACATACACTTCTAAAACTTATTTTTTCTCCAGTAGGAGATCGTGTTTTTCTCTTGATTTGTTCAAGTGAAAAATTTTAGGCGAATCTCACTCTAAATGATTTAAGTAGGAGATGACAACTTACTTTGTGGATAAATCATTTATGTGAGAAGCTATACCATAGCATGTGTGTATAAATGACCAAATAAAAAATAACTTAAAGTGATCCCTGTCTTTAAGTGTGTGAGTTTTTTTCATAATTAGATGTGCTTTAATCATCTTGATACTCATAGTGACTATTGTCTGTTATTTAATGGCTTGAAATTAGAGTATCTATTTTAACAAATAACCTAGATAGCTATGACAATTCAGCTTGAAGGAACCTAGTTAGGTAGATACATGGTTTTGAGTTATTAAATAATGGTACAAAAGGAAAAATCTAGTGATACATAGATATATTGATGTTGTTATTTGTACTTAATAAGGTGCCATATTACTTTGTGCAATAAGATTAAGTGCTATATGATTTTAAAGGAAGAGTTGACTCACTATTAGAAGAATTAAAGATAGCTAAACTAATAAAGATTAGCTAGATTTTGAGGTATCACAGGCACAATTAATGTTTATAAGATCATTGGCTTGATAACTTGAGGGTTATCATGATAACTTGTTGGTTATATTGTGGTCTCATCTACTTGTGACATGTATCTGATTTAAGTCAAGGAAAAGTCTTCCATGTACACTTAACATTTTCATGGTGGGATGGTTTCATTTTTATGCCTAGGGTCACACGCCCTTATTGCAAATATGTATAGAGTGTATGAGTTTAGTCTTATTATTTTTTGGTTTGGGTTATTTCATTTGATTGAAATGGTTGCAAGTTCATCTAGTACGAGTAAGAGCTATTAGAATATTTGAGCTAGTGAGCACAAATATCTAAATGTGCATATAAGATTACACTTGATGGATTTAGTTATTGGTGAAGCTACTATATATTGGACCTATTATGGGTACAATCCGATTTTAGCAAGATGGGCTGGCAAAAGCCCAACAAGCAAGCTTAGTGGGTCCAGAAGCTCAGTTGGCATCAGATCACTGATGGAGCGAGCAGTGCCCAGAACACACACCATGAGCTCAAGATCAAGTTCAGCCTGCATAGTCGTGAATTGCATAACACGAGTCCAGGTCGTTGGGGAGTGAACTCTTGCCTGAAATACCACACAAGTCCAATCATACTAGAGGCATACTTTCCCAGTTGACAAACTAGCCTTCGAAAGCAAAAAGCAACCTACAGAAGCCATCTTGCAGTATCCAAATTGTCTACATATATTTAGTACATGATGTAATAGGTGTACAAATCAAGAAATTACCATTGTAACCTCCCCTGCTTCTATAAATAGGGAGAAACTCCATTATAAAGGGGAAGAGAGAGAGAGAGAGAGAGAGAGAGAGAGAGAGAGAGACATGAATAGAAACTCTGCTAAACTGTAGAGAGCTCTCTATAAATCACTATTTCCCTAGTAAACATTCTGGTCAATACATTACCATAGATGTAAGGGCTAATTGGCTTTAGTCAAACTATGTTAAAAATCTTTTGTGTGCATCATCTTCTTCCTTTTTCTGGCTATTCTCTATTTTTTCTTCATTTACACAACCAGAATAGTAGCTTAAGGAAACAAGAACCATATGGTTGACTGGAGTTTGGCCCAGAACCAAATTTCACCATTAATATTTTGAGCTAGAAGGAGGGCCCTCATCTGTATTCTGGTTTATTGTCTACTTATTTGTAATGGCTAGAAGAAAAGTTGCTAGAAACTCAAGTGCTCTGGTTATTCAGTCAACAGACTCTTCTACCGTAGGAGCCGCCATCGGCTTTCCTCTGCAACTCACCATCAACTTGTCGATGCTACCCCCGAAGTTGATGAAGTGCAAGCATTACACCAATGCCAGCAATCATTAGAGAATGTAATGGATAAGTTGGCCAAGGTAGTGAGAATGCTAAAGCAAGCACAAGCTGAGGTCATTATACCTAAAAATGTACACAAATAGCAAGAAGCTAGATGTTTGAGTAAAGCCACCTAAGAACAAACTTTGGGTCACTACCTACATAACCAAGGAAACGAAAAAAGCCACCCAGTCAACAGTCAACAACTGGGGGGCTTAGAACCATTGATAAAGGAAGTGCTTCAGAGGTTGAAAAAGTTGGAGGAGTGCCCTCAAGTCCAAGATGATCGAGCTCACTACGAGGAGAGCTCACCATTCTCCATGGAAATTGAGAAGCAATCTCTCCCTTACGAACTCAAAATTCCCCACAATTCCATCATTTAATGTCCAGGTGGATCTCCAAACAATCGATCCCTTAGTTAAATGCCGTGTCTTTCTAGCTATACTCGGAAGCATCCCTCGAGCATGGTTCAAGAACCTCCCAGCTCGCAGCATTTGCAGCTACAAAGAATATCAACATAAGTTCATCAACTAGTATCGAGCCTTAAAGAGGTAGCTCACACCAGCTTGCCATCTCGTGATGGTCTTCCAATGAAAGGACAAGTTGCTCAAAGACTACATTGCGCAGTTTAGGCACGAAGTTAACAATGTAGAAAGTCCATCCGATGAAAGCATCCTGACTATGATCACAACCGAACTCTGCAAGGATGGAAAACTGTTCAAGAGCTTGTACAAGTCCCCTATTAGTGACCTGGGAGAATTCTACGAGTGAGCTGCTAAGCAATCAAATAGGATAAAACTTTTGGTATGAAAAAGTCTAAGCAGAAAGGGAAAATAGGCTACCTCAATAGGAGTAGTTAAGGTCAGAATGACCACTCTAATCTCCAGCTTGCAAAGAGAACTAGGATTGAGAGACCTCAGCATCCGCATTACCACAAGTACTACAGTGTCTTATTAGACTCCCAAGATAGGATCTTTGCCATAGAAAAAGATAAAGAAGACTTTAGGATGCCTAACCCTATAAGAACTCCCCATTAGCGCAGAGACTTGAGCAAGCTTTGCACTTACCATAATGAGATTGGGCATGCCACTTTAGACTATCGGGCCCTCAGAGATGCAATTGAGAACCTGATCAAGAAAGGTCACCTAAAAAAGTATGTGGTGTGACCTACAGAGTAGTGATCCCAGCAGTCCTTGTAGGCCCAAGGGCAAAGGGAGGCAATCACAATAACAAGCTATGTTTCATTTCCTTGTTCTGTAAACTTTATGAAAATATCTTGAATCTTTGTAAAGTTGTGAATTTTCAACAATGAGTTTTGCAAAACTTAGCATACATACAACTAACTTTCTAAGGCACCGCATGTATGCAATTTTTCAATTCGCTATGCATATGACTAACTTCCTGAGGCACTATATGTATGCGACCTCCCTCATGCATATGACCAACTTTCTGAGGCACTATATGTATGTGCTCTCCTGCATATAACTAACTTTTTAAGGCACCATATGCACTTGACCTTTTCAAATACTTGATTATTTATCACATCTGTTTATCATGGTCGATTGACCCCGCAAGCATTAATGGTATCTAATGACTATCCGATTATGATCTGCAGGAGCTTACTTATGCCAACCTCTAGGTCACTCCCTACGATCAATTGGAAATTTCAACTGCAGAATATTCAGCCATGTAAAGAAACTACAGAAGTTCATTGAAGAGTCCTTGCTTAACAAGATGAGCTCTCGCAGTAAAATCCAAATACAGACCTTCACCAGTAAGTTTTAGCTCCCAGTCTGCAAAGCGAACTGCAAGCTGGGGGGCTTATGTTATGGGTACAATCGGATTTCAGCGAGATGGGCTAGCAAAAGCCCAACAAACAAGCTCAGCGAGTCCAGAAGCTCTGCTCACCAAGATGTAAAGCTAAGCCAATAGCATCAGCTCGCTAGCGAGGTGAGCACCAGATCGTTGATAGAGTGAGCAGTGTCCAAAACACGCATCTCAAGCTCAAGATCAAGTTTAGCCTGTATAATCACGGATTACATAGCATAAGTCTAGGTCACTAAGGAGCGACCTCTTGCCTAAAATACTGCACAAGTCTAATCATACCAGAGGCACACTTTCCCAGTAACAGACTAGCCTCCAAAAGTAGAAAGTAACCTACAGAAGCCATCTTGTAGTGTCCAAATTGTCTGCATATATTTATTATATGATATAATAGATGTACAAATTAACAAATTACCATTGTAACATCCCCTGCTTCTATAAATAGGGAGAAACTCCATTGTAAAGGGGAAGAGAGAGAGAAACATGAACAGAAACTCTGCTAAACTGTAAAGAGCTCTCTATAAATCACTATTTCCTAGGCAAACATTTCAGGCAATACATTACCGTGGACGTAGGGGCTAATTGGCTTTAGTCGAACCACGTTAAAAGTCTTCTGTGTGTATCTTATTCTTCCTTCTTCTAGCTATTTTTTGCTTTTTCTTTATTTGCACAACTGGAATAGCAACTTGAGGAAACAAGAGCTGTGTAGTTGACTAGAGTTTGGCCCAGAACCAAATTTCACTGTCAATAGGACCTAAGTGATATGTTCTTTGTAAACCTTATTATTAATATTGATCCACTCTAATTAGTGATCAATAAATCTTATGATTCAATGTCAACCCATATGACAATTACATGGAATAAGAAAGAAAAGGCTTTCTAAATTCTAACATGTATTGTTTCCCATTTATGAAAAAATTATTAAGGAAAGATAAAGATGTGTCTTTTGATTCATTCCTTAAGATAATTCAAACCTATTTTCCATCTAAGTGGATTAAATGTGTGAGGAAGAAAAAGTGTCTTTTCAATCTCCTACACATGTGATTATGTTTAATTTACTAATAATAAGGTGGAAATTAACCACACCAATAGTAGAAAATTTACAGGGCTTATTATTAAAAATTAAACATGCGTTTATCTCCCATAATTATTAAGGAAGAGAGGAAGAATAAGAGAAAAAACTCTTGATTCCTTATATATGTTTTTTAAGTTTAATTACACTTCATTATCATAGGATAATGAAGGAATTAAGTGTTGTGGTTATGACTTTTGGGTATGTAGCCATTAGGCAACCAAAAGACATGTTTTTTTGGGTAATGTAACTGATGTTATTATATAAGTAAGGGGAATTATAATTTAAAAACACACATTCTATTAGTCTACCGACCCTTAATTCAAAGGTTATACTCAGATCTTTATTATGCAAGAAAGGGAGTGAACAAGCCTTCAATTTTACTCTTCATAGTGTTAACTTAGTTGCTTATCTTAGACACACTTGTGGGGCTATTTCTATTATCTTAAGGTTGTTCTACAAGATCTTTGGGATCAAAGGTCTTTCATGCATTGTAGCTCACCTTACTTGGAAAGACATGTGATTTCATGAATCACTAAAAATTATTTTTTATTTATTTTTATAATAAAAAATAAATATATATCACAACAAGAGAAACTATGTTTTTCATGCGTGAGAGATTAAATACCATATAGTGTATATTTACCTAAAAACAACTTGTGAATGGCTTCCACAAAACTCTTCAACAAGGTTTTGCTATAATATCTTCTTCTCTGTTTTTCACTGTTTCACTCCACTAACTTACCCTTTTCACTTTGCCTTCTGAAATTTATCTTATATCCTTCCTTATATTATTGCTTGGTTCTCTTCCTTTTTTCTTGGCATTATGTCTCAGTATAGGGGAGATGGGATAATTAGATCGTAGCACCGACTCTGAAGATGTTTTGAGGTTGAAAATAAGCCTTTTAATGAAGAAATACAGCCTGCCTATTAATGAAGAAATACAGCCTCTTTCTCTTATGGATTTAGAGATTAGTCCTTTCAATAATAAGGATCACCTTTTAGGCCAACAGGATATCCATCAAATGTTATCCTAATGGTTTCATTCCTCTTTGCCACCTAATATGGTGTTGGGCTTAATGATCTCTATTTTTGGTATTGGCCAATCTACTATACAACTCTTTCAAATTGTTGTATTGCCAACTATTACTCTTCTCTACTTAAGGAACGTTTTGATTTATAGGCCAACATCTTCTGGACCCTTTTTATTGGATCCTTTGGATGGCTTTTTGGCTCTACTGTTAAAGCTAAGGCTATGCATGTAAGAATAATTGTGGCTCAAATGATATTTTGAAGTAATTTTATTAGATATATGTTTATTTATATATCTAATTAAATATTAAGTGAATTAATATATAATGTTTTAAATGCTTAAAATTATTTGACTAAAAGAAGAGACATGACTC
>JANHAO010000296.1:0-44950 GCA_026873985.1 Saraca asoca
ATCTTGCTTTTGTTTGTTATATTACTTTTTTAAACTTAAATTTAATGGTTAAATTGAGCAAAACGAGATGTAAACATCTAATTTTATCCAAAATTTATATGCTTTATGATCATATGATCCAAAAATTTGAAGACAAAAATGATAAGTATTTTTTTATTATATTGATGAGAATGAAAATTACATAAAATTTAAAGTAAAAAAATAAAATTATTGTTTTCAATTATGTTAAAATAAGATATAAAAGCACTAAAAATATTAATTAGATGTGTTTCCATTATACAAAATAAACAAATAATACAAAAAGTTTCTATCTAAATTTTTTAGAAAAAAAAGAAAAATAAAAAATTTAAAAATAAAAATATACACTATCAATGTATTATTACGAAGCGCATGATTTTTCAATCTCCTTTTTCATGTGAGATGTGCATATTCACTATGAAGCCACACAATCCTCAAATTTAAGATTGTGGATTTGAAACTAAACAAGAATCATATCAAAATGAATTAAAAATAGACACAATCCTTTTATTAAATAATTTTAAGCTTTTTTCTAAAAGAAATTTAAAAAAAGAGAAAAAAGAGTTTTTTTTTTTTTTAAGATAAGTTTGTAAAAAGAAAAAAAAAACCTTAGATCACATAAAAAATAACCACTAAAATATTAATAACAAATCAATCATCATCAAATTTATAAAGTTCATAAAAACTTTGCAGCATTGGTGTATATCTCCCTTATCCTCTTTCATCTCATTGGTGCACACACCTACAATATTTTTTTATTTTTTATTTTTATTTATATGATTATATTTTAGAAAGCGTAAAAATAATAAATAAAAAGTATGATATTTTTTATAAAAAAAAGAAGAAAAAGAAGAAGAAGAAGAGGAGGATGGTAGGCATAATAGGGAAGGAACCAAACTAATAAAAAGAGAGAAATAGATTTGAAAATGAGAAAGTTGTAAATTAAATGTTTAATCTCAAATTTAGTATAGAAACTCAAACCTCAAACTTTTTATTATTATTAATGTTTAAAGTTGTTGATGACTATTGATCTTAAGGGTTGTTGCAAGAAAAAGGGCAAAAGATGAAAAAATAGATTAATGGGCGAAAGGATAGAGAATAATGACTGGATGGTTCTCTGCTTCCCAAATTTGCCTGTCTTCCCCAAAGTCTGTAACCTCCGTTATTTTATTTTATTTTTTTAATTTTCTCTCTTTATCAGAGTTTTGACCCCATCCCACAGTTTTAAGTTTTTTTTTCTTAGAGATGTGACCAGTCCCCCCCCCCCCCCCGGGTTTTTTTTTTATAAATTTCATTATGTTTTAAAGTTATGTTTTTTTATTTATTATTTTTTCTTTGCTTTATTATTTTAAACTTTTGTTGCTTATTGAATGAGAGTTTGAGCGGATAAGAAGTGTGTGTATATGTTATATATATATATATATATATATTGGATGCTAATCATATTGACGCCCTTTTTTATGTTTATTTTATATGTTTATCTTATAATTTTATTTTATTTATATATTTATAATTATAAATAAATTATTTTATCACATTATAAATTATTATTCGCATTTTTATATTGTTGATGGTGAGATCTGATTCAACCAAATTCCAGTCAACTGAGATCGGTTCTTGAATCCCAAATTGCTTTCTGATGAAAGAAATAAGAGACAAAGATGGTAAAGCACAAGACTGATAGTGGCAGACAATATTTTTAACGTGGTTTGGCCAAATCTGGGTAGTATCGGACTCTATATCCATGATAATGTTATTGCTTTTGAATAAATTTTTACAGAGTTTCAGTATATCTATTCTCTGCCTTTTTTTTTTTTTTTTTTTTACAATGATCTCCCTCCTTCCTATTTATAGAGGAAAGGAGGATATAATAGTAATTTTTCAAGTTATAAAAATATTACATCAACATTAATTATACAAGACAGAATGAACTCTTGTCAATCGGATTCTGTAGGTTGCTTTTTGTGGGTGGGGCCCTTATCTATTGGGTGTGACGTATGTTTGTCTCTTGCTTAGTAAGCTTCTTGCTGAAGGCCGCACCTCGAGAACCAGAACTTTCGGCCTGGGATCACTGCGTCTTCCAGTTAGCAAGGTCGAGTTGGCTTATAACGAAGCAAGCTCGCACAAAGTCATTTGCCGGACAAATGAGTTGGGACTTAACATCCTCGGCACCTTAGCGAGCTGGAGTTCTGCTGCTACTCGAGCCTTTTGCCAGCTCATTTAAGAAGTTCCAGATTTCACTCATAACATAAGCTCTCCAACTTTCAGCTCATTTCGCGGGCTGGGAGTTGAAATTTGCCAAAAATCGTCCTTTTGTAGAACACCATGAAGTCAAAGTCTTTATTGAGCATGTCGTTTCATTTGTTCCAGGCCACACTCCCTATAATACAAGTTTCATAATCATTGGCGAGTTAACCTGGTTTTCTTCCATGACAATTAATGAATTGAAGAATTGGCCTTGTTTTCTTACGAGGCATTAATTGAAGGAGTAGTTGGGAGTGTATTCAAAATCTTCGGTGAGGCCAGACTGCCTCTATATAAACGTAGGGGGGATCTCCTTTCTTTCATCGAGTGAACTGATGAGTTCTTCAGACAAGCCTCCCGTACCTCTGGTGGCTCACTTTTCTGAAGGGATGTGCATGGTCTGCTGCATAGGAAGCCTTTTTAGGCAATTCTCCTTCTCCAAGAACGAGGGAAGATCTCTTAAAGATCTTGGATTATTTCTTCCTGGTGATGCTGGGAGGGGGATCGTTCTCAGCTGCTCCAGTCTTCTTCCTTTGAATATTTTGTACTGAGTAGAGAGTTGGAAAGGAGTTCCAAACCAAGGAGGGCAGCAAAGGAAGGAGTTGAAATCAAGTGTGTTCCCTGGCCCTTTTGTAGATTGGGGCCTTTCCCCAAGGCGTCAATCTTTCTTCCAGTATATAAGTTAGATTAACTCTTATTTTGATTTCTTTGTTGTAAATGCACCTCATTGAGGGAGACCTTGAATAAATTTCGCTTCTATATTTCTTGTGTGCTATATTTTGAATACTCTTGCTTATCATAAATGATAATATAGATTCCTGTAAATCATAACAACATTAGATTCAAATAATATCATTAGATATTTAAGCGACCAATTGATCTTGTTTTTCTATAGACAATGAATCTGGGTAACAAAGTGCCTCAATTAGGGATGAATAACATATAGGTCGTATAGAAGCTGTGCCTAATAGAGAATAGCAACCTTTATTATTCGATGGGTGGCCGATCTTATGGCCAAATAAAAGAGTGAGCGATATCGTGCTCGGGTCGATCTCGTGGCCAAATAAGAAAGTGGCTAATCAGACCAAGGCGATCTTGTGCCCAAATAAGAGAGTGGCCGATCTTGTGGTTGGGGTGATCTCATACCCAAATAAGAGAGTGATCGAACTTGTCGCTGGGGCGATCTCGTGTCTAAATAAAAGAGTGTCCGATCTTATAGTCAGGGTAATCTCGTGCCCAAATAAGAGAGTGACTGATCTTATAGCTGGTAGAAGAGCGCTTGCCTCTTGCACAACCTCTTGTTGAAAAATTTATTTAAAGTTCATTATAGAGATTCAAAGTGTTTTTACAAGCTTCACAATTACATCACATAATTCAGTAAATAGTCCTTATTATGGGGGACTGCTCTCGTTCAAGATCCTGCTGAGATTGTTCAGGCCGTTGCCTAGAAGGCCATACCACTTTAGTCTCACAAGCGACTCCTTTTGATGAGGTCCTCAATAGCATCCCTCAGTGCCCAACATTCCGAGGTGGTATGCCCGAACTCATTATGATAGGCATAAAATTTGCCCTGATTGCTTCTAGACTTGTTGGGAGTCTTTAAGGGTTGAGGTTTTTCGAAGTCCTATTTGTCCCTTTCCATCACAAAGATCATGTCTTGAGCTTCTAATAGAATGCTATAGCTATCATGGTGACCTGGACATGGGGATCGCTCATCTCTACTCCTCTTAGTGAGCAGGAAATCGGAGCGGCTTTTTTCATTTCCATGACTGTTCCTTTTCCTATTTTGACCTGAGCTGCTCGCCTTGGGCTTCTGTAAACCAAAAACCTCTTTCCACCTAATTTACTTTATAGCCCGCTCATAAAATTCACCCAGGTCACTAACTAGGGATTTGTACAGGCTTTTAAACAACTTTCCATCCCTGTGAAGCCCTGCTGAGACTGCAGCCAAAATTGTTTTATCTAAGGGTCTCTCCACGTTATTTATCTTGCACCTGAATTGAGCAATATAATCCTTCAACAACTCATGCTTATGTTGGAAGATTGTAGCGAGATAACAGGGGGTGCAAGCTGCCTCCTGAGCGTTTTGTATTTGATAAGAAATTTTTCCTGGCAATCCTCTTAGTTGCCAATGCTGCGAGCTGGGAGGCCCCTAAACTACATTCAAGGGATATCCCCTAGTGTAGCAAGAAAGACTTGGCACTTGATTAAGGGATTACTCATTTGGAGATTCATCTGGACTTTGAACATGTCCAGGTGGTCACACGAGTCGCTATCGCCATTATATAATAGAATGACAGGGATTCTGAGTTTGTAGGGAAGAAGTTCCATCTTGACCTCTTTAGAGAAGGGAGTTCGTTCCTCAGAGTGTCTTTGGTTGTCATGAGTTTGGGGATGTTCTTCCAATTGCTTCACCCTCTGAAACAATTCTTCCACCAGCCAATCTAAGCCCCTCAGTTGGTGATTAGAGACCTGGTGGCTCTTTTCACTTGCCTGAGCATGCGAGCAGTGACTTGAAGTCTACTCTTGGTTGGCTCTGCTCGAACATCTAACTTGCTACTGTTAGTGCTTATTCTGGGGTGCAACGACCTCGGTTTATCTTTAAGTACCCTGGGTCCGAGCTTGTGCCAGTGCCGTAATTACTTTAATTAATTCTCCCATCATATTTTCTAGCTTCTTCTAGTGTTGAAGCCAGACTTGAGTTCCATCGATGCCGTTTACAATAGCAGCAGATTGGTGAGTACCCGATGGGGGCAAGCTAGGCGCAGTGCTTATGATAGGGATAATAGAGGAGTATGTTGTAGATACATGACCCTCAGATGGATAGGCCAGGACATTTGAAGTCCTAGTAGTTCTCCTTTTGGCCATTGTAGTTGTATAGAAGAGGTAATCAGAAAGCAAATGGGCCATCCTTCTAGCACCAAAATGTTAACGATGAGATTTGGTTCAAACAAATCCTAGCCAACTGAGATCAGTTCTTGAACCCCAAATTGCTTTCTGATGAAGATGGTGAAGTGGAAGAATGACAGTGGCAGACAGTATTTTTAACGTGGTTTGGCCAAATCCAGGCAGTACCAGACCTTACATTCATAGTAATGTTATTGCTTACGAATAAATTTTTACAAAGCTTTAGTATATCTATTCTCTGCCTTTTTTTTCTTTTTTTTTTTTTACAATGATCTCCCTTCTTCTTATTTATAGAGGAGAAAAAGATATAATAGTAATTTTTCAAGTTCTAAAAATATTACATCAACATTAATTATACAAGACAGAATAAACTCTTGTAAATAGGCTTCTGTAGGTTACTTTCTGTGGGTAGGGCCCTTGTCTATTGGGTGTGATGTATGTTTGTCTCCTGCTCAGCACTTCTTGCTGAAGGCACACCTTAAGAACCAGAACCTTCGACCTGGGATCGCTACTGTCTTCCAGATAGCGAGGTCGAGCTGGCTTATAACGAAGCGAGCTCGCACAAAGTCATCTGTTGGACAAACGAGCCAAGACTTAGTGCCCTTGGCACCTTAGCGAGCTGGAGTTTTGCTGCTACTCGAGCCTTTTGCCAGCTCATTTAGGAAGTTTTGGATTTCACTCATAACACATGTATAATATTTTACAATAGAATAAATTAAAAATAGACTGAAAGTTCAGTCTTTATTTTTTATATTCTTAAAGTAAGAGATATTTAGGAGATAAATTAGGTGAGCCGGTGAAACTTAAAAAATAAATTCCTAATATTATTATACGTGAAATCATCATATATATATTTTAGTTTTATTTATATATATTGGACTATATTTTAAAATATATCATTTTAATGCATCTTAGCGCATATCTTTAGTCTAAAAATAATAAATTTTGGTCGATGATAGTTAAAACTTGGAAATCTAATAGCGGATGTAATAATTATGGCTCCTAATATTCTTGTGACATTTTCCTTTGTTTGAGTTTGGCCATAAAGTTGGACAAATTTGATGCATTAATAAAATTAATCTGACACATGAAATTAATAAAATTTATGCAATATTTCAAGTAAAAAACTCCTTTTAACTTAATTTTTGTATTATTATTAAATTGAAAACCTCTTATAATTTTAGTAGTACACTATAATCTAACTATACTTTACATGTTATTCTAAGTCTATGTTGCAAACAAATAGAAAATGAAAGTATGCCTATGATGGATCAAAGTTGAGGAATTCAATTGTGAGTGCAACAACGATGACCTTTAATATTCTCAGGCATTTACTTTATTGGAATTTGATCATGAAATTGGAGGAATTTGATACTAAATACATTAAACTATTTAATTTATTTCAAGCAACCTTTCTTTAAAAAAAAAAAAGAAAAAAAACTAAACAAAAATTGAATAATATTAGTATTGTTTTAACATTAATTTAATTAAGTGGTACCTTATTCAAAGGAGAATTGAATTTTTCTTACACTATAATTTTTCTTTATTTGAAAATTGAAATTTTATGAAAATAGTTATTTTTAATACTACTTAATAGTTATTGTTGTAAACATATTAACATGTCCCAAAAATTAATGGTTTATTCTATCACTTATACTTGTTTAAGTCATATATCACTTTTGATATTGTTGACGGTAAAATTTGGTAAGCCCAAATCTTAGTCAACTAAAGCAGTTCTGTAATCCCCAAACTACAAGCTATGGAAGCAATTGTAAACAAGAAAGAGATAGAGAGAAAGGAAGAACTATGGACACCAAGAGCTTTTTACCGTGGTTCGACAATAGTTGGTGTGACCCCTACGTCTACGGTGGTTTATATTTACTTTTGTGTGGTTGTTTCACTGTTTAGGCTAGTAGAACAATAGTACAAATATTCTTTTACTATTTTGGTAGAGTTTCTATATATATTTTTTTCTCCTCTTTTTATTACAATGATTCCTCTTTCTATTTATAGTGGTAGTGAGGGTTACAAGTATAATTTCACAAGTTGTAAAATCATCTTGTCCACCGCTGTGGGCAATAAATGCTTAGCCATTCTCTATTGATTCTTAGAGGCTGACTTGTTAATTGTGAGAATGTGCCTTTGACTGCTAATTAGACTTAGGCATCTATACCTATACTTGGAGTAGTTAGCTAGGTGGTCTGAGCTCACACTAGGCGATTTGCCAATTATGCAAGTTGGTCTCATTCACGGGTTTAATCAGAGTGCACTTTTTGGAAGATGGTTGAGGGCTTGCTTCACTTAGCGAGCCAAAGCTCATCTCTAACAAGCTAAGGGTTGTTGCTTTGGCCTCATCCTGCATCTTGAGCTTGTGGCAGGCTATACAGTGCTTTTGCTGAATAACCTCGACATTGGGTTGTGGACGACTTAGGCTCTCCCTCTTGAACTTGTCTGCTGGGCCTTTGCCAGCCCATTTCATATAGTACCAAAAAATACACACAACATTAGCCCCCAGCTCTCAGTTCATTTTACGAACTGGGAGCTAAGTTCACTGGAAAAAGTTGGAGACTACAATGTGCCATGTTGTCATTTGGATTTCTATTTTGTTGCTTCACTTGCCCGTTCCATCATTACCACATTAAATGCACACACTTTCGTATCGTTGCCAGTACGATGATGACTGACCCACGTTATTTTTTGGACTGTCAGATCATGGACATTTGATTAGTCTCTGAATCGAATGGTTGGGCCACCAGGCCATATTAGATGAGAGTCTCTTCTTTTCCCTCTTGATTTTGAAAATTGACATTCTACCTCTCAAGTTCTTGAGCAATTATCTCCAGTCTCATTCTTCTGCTCCATTGATCCTGCCATTGCTGTTGCTGTAAATCAATTAGTTTGTTTAGAATCCATTTTGCCCTCATCCATTCCAAAGCATAACTCGCCCTTTTAACAAGGTAAGTGTTCTCAAGACTTTTGCTTTTAGAATGCCTTGTTTTATGGGTTTCTGGTATCGCGCTACTTGGTTTGGTTGTGAGTGCCTCTTTGTTACTAGAAATTTTGCCTGCTAGTTTTTGGGTTGTAGATTGTAGGATTTAGCTTTCTATTTCTCCAGGAATTAGTAGTCTGATAGGCTTTGTTGGTTAAGCCTACCCCAAGTTTTCAATAGTTTGAATCTCTGATATGGTGGCTTGAGGTGTGTATGATCTACTATATAGGAAAATTTTTGTCTAATGAGGAGAAGCTTTAGCTTTTTTGATATGGTTCGCTTAAAATGACTTGACTATTTGTCCTTCTATATAGATGGCTACAGTTCATAAATGCCAAAGCCATCGAATAGCAAGTGATGACGAACTTGACTCCCCAGCTTGAAGTAAGGAGTTGGCATATACTTCGATTGAAGTGGCCTCTAGGAGCAGTAAGGTCATTGAACAATTTATTCCTTGATCTGACCCCAGTGAGGGGCAACAGATCGCTGAGAGCTCTTTGGATTGCTTAGTATTTGATCATTACCCTTTGACTGTTGAACTGGATGAGCACCAAAACATAGTTGACTATTACCACTTCCCCAGAGGTTGCCGTTTCATGGCACCTTCCCTTGGTGACCACACAGTGCACCCTCATCGAGGATTTGTAGTCGTTAGTACCCAGCATCTCGCTGCTGGGCTCAAGTTCCTGATTCACTCATACATTATTGATCTATTAAATAGATTGAAGCTTTACCCATTTCAATTGACCCCGAACTCCTATTCTCAACTCGCTTCTCTTGCACTTGTGTGCTTGAGAAATAATCCTCCACCACTATCTGTAAGAGTTTTATGTTTCCTTTATAGCATTAGGAGTACAAGCTATTCGGATGGGATTTACTACCTCTTGACCCTGTGTACCGATTTTAGGAGGATTCTGCCATAAGGGGATGCTAAGGGCAAATCAAACATAGGGAATTATAAGACTCATTGGTTTTACGTTTCATGCCCATCTTTGTGTCCTTTTCACAACTTTGGTTTTGTTCTGACGCCTAGTAAGCAAGTTAAGGTCATGCAAGTTATTGTGAATTCATGTTATCATTTCTGACATTCTATCTTATTTTTGTAGACAAGGCTGGCAAAGAGAAGCCAATGCTAGAGGTTAACGAGGTTGAGGTACTAGACTAGTTTGCTGGTATAAGTGATCTAAAAAACGATCTCAAATTTGATGATGATTTTCTTCATTCCCATAAGTTCGCTCCAGCATTGAACATCGAGCTTACTAGAGAGACTAGAGCTCATCGAGTTAAGGAGATCGATCCACTGCATTTCAAAGACTATGGAAATATGGTGAAGCTCATCCTCTAAATGTCATCTCCAAATGAGCCCAAAGACCCTAAAGTCACTGTGACCCCATCAGGTCTTGACGTTGCTGCAGCCCCCGCTATTACAAATCAATCTCCTTCTACCTTAACTGATATGCCTTCACAGGAGTTAGCCCCTACTTCACATCTTAAGGCGATCGAGGTGGTCGAGGCTGTGGCCCCATCCAAGCCCTCTACCAAGAGACAAAAAGTAAACAAAGGAAAAAGGGTCATCACCACATCAAAATAGGTGGCTCGCAAAGTCATAGCTGAGGGGCATCCACCGAGCGTTAGCCTAAACATCCAGGAGTATTTTAACTTTCTCCACAGGAATGTAGAGGCAATCTTGGGACCCCACACTAGTCCTCAAGTGTTGGAAGCAGAGAAAGTCTCAAGTGGGGGGCTGATGTGTTACACTGCTCATCATGGCTTACTCGTAAGTAATGCCCTTTTACCTTGATTCTTTTGCTCCTTCATGATCTGACTTGATCCATTTAATTTTTTAGGGTGTACTAGGAATAATAAAGATGGGGGAAACATTCCAGGCTTGAGAGGAAAAGAATGCCAAACTGGAGGGTAGCCTGGCTACTGTAACTGCTAAGGTGCTGGAGCTGGAAAATAAAGCAATGAATATTGAGGTCACTCAAAGAAAAGCTGAGGAAGCTTGATCTCATGAGGTGGAAAGTTGTGAGGTTACCACAGCCAGTCTCAACAAATCAGTTGACGAGCTATCAAAGGCAAAAAGTGATTTGAATGTGACACTTCGAGGTGCTGAGGTAGTGTTGCAGCGAGCTAAAATTACAGTGCAGCGGGCTGAGGCTTCTGAGAAGGAGCTTAAAGTAGCCAAGAAGGAAAGCGCTCTAAAACAAAAGGAGGTCACTCTAGTTAAACCAGAGAAATGCAGTCTGTATTGTGCACCTAACACTTAGAAAGAGTGGCAGAAAGCAACCAGCTACACCAGCCTACTCACCAAATTAGCAACTAGCTTCTCCTTTTTCCCTGGCAGAAACTCCTTTTAGTTTAAGTCTTTTGCTTGAGTTTTGTAAGTAGTTTTTAGTGTAGTATAGCTGTGTATTTCGTGTGTGCAGAGAGCAAGATTTTGCTCTCTTTTTTTTTTTTTTTGTATTTTTCTACCTCCATGGAAGGCTAACTTTGTAACCATCTAAGGGTTGACACTTAAAGATTAATGTGGAGATCTTGTTCCTTCATTTTGGCATCCAATTACTAGTCACTTCTTTCCTTTTTCCTATCTATTTTTATTGCAATATCTGACTTAAATGGATCCATTTGATTTAGATATTAATATGGTTATTGAGATCTTGATAATCACCTGTAGAGAGGATAGGAAAACTAAGTAATGTAATGAGATTTTGATGGATTGCTTGTGGCTAAGTTTTGCATAAAACTCATTAATCATTTCAAGGATCCTTGTTATGATTATCAACAATTGGATGAATATTTAGTGATCAAGGATGCATTAATCTCAAGTTAATTCCCTTGGCTGGTTGCTTGTCTATCTTTGTTTTAGTTTATATTAGTTTAGTGAAGTTTCTGTTAGTTTGGATTCTGCCAACCCCCTTTTCTAGCTCCTAATTTGATTGATAACATTATACTAAAATGATCCAAGCACTCAACTCGATGTTGCCTATACTACAAGTAGTTTAGGTAGCTTCGGTTGTATAAATTTCTAATCTTGACTTGGTTCTACAGTCGGTGAACTACTGAGCTAGTTGCGAAGGTAGCAGAGAAAGTAGAATTCGAAACCTCCTCCTTGTTCTTATACACCTTGTGGGAGTGGCACCTAAATATGGATTTTTCTTTTTTTGGGGAGGATGCTCTTAAGGAAACAAAGGGCTTCAAGAGGAGAGCTATGAAAGTTGTGAAGGCCACTTCCTTTAATAAAGGCACAAAGTCTGCAAGTGGATCCTCTCCTGTCAAAGGTACAATTCAAAGAGGGAGCAACCTGTAGGTCATGGCAACCTTTGATAATCAAATGAAAGATGATTTGCTCACCTCGTGCATAGATCCTTCCTCCCATAAGAGCTCAGCTTCCAAAGATCAGACTTCTTAGGATACAATTTTGTAACTTTGTATTTCATTTTTGAACTTCACATTTGATCTTGGATTTTGTATGAATTTACCTTGTTGAAGGAGGTATTGAATCAACCTTTTCATTTTTCCTTGCCTTTTTAGGTGTATCCTATTGGATGTTCTATAGAAAATAACATGTAGGTAGTTATGGATAGATTCCTATGAATCACAACTCAATAATTGTTAAGTAAAAGGAGCGCTCGATTAGTCAATCGACCTTTGGTGAACGAAATATGATAGATAATGAAATAAAATAATGAGTAGATTGTATGAATTCATGTAAGTGGGCTATAACTAGCAAACTACAAATGATACGTGTCATGCCAAATGGCCAACAGATCGTATGGAAGCATAGTAGGGCATATGAGAACTGTACTTTGATTAGAATAAGTTAAATGCTTGGATTATGCTTTAGCTAGCACAAGTTTAGGTGCTTAGTGGGCAATTAGGCATGCATCGACTGGCACATTGGGTAGGTCGCATGAAGACTGTGCCTTTAAGTAAGAGACCGCATAAGAGTTACGAGTAATAGGTCACATGAAAGATGTGAGCAATAGGTCACATTTGTGCTTTTCAACTTGTAATCCATAACAATGTATATTTGCTCAAGCTAGGCAATGTATATTTGCTAGATTATCCTGGGCAATGTATATTTGCTCAAGTAAGGTAATGTATATTTGCCGAGCAAGATAATGTATATTTATTGATCGACTATAGCAATGTATATTTACTGAGCAAGGCAATGTATATTTGTCATTTCTTAACTTGTGATAGATTGATCGTAGGAGCTGCACCTTGGCTAGTATATCGTGACAATGTATATTTACCAAGCAAGGTAATGTATATTTATCGAGTTGACCATGATAATGTATATTTGTCAAGTCGGCTTTGTTTGGAGGGTTGCACCTTAATAAATTGATCGCATAAGAGCTATATTTCAGCTGGTTCACCATGACAATATATATTTACCAAGCAAGGCAATGTATATTTATCGGGTTGACCGCAATAATGTATATTTGCCAAGCAAGATAATGTATATTTGTTGGGTTGAATGTTTAGAGGATGCGCCTCAGCCAGTACAAATTGAGTTTCTCAACAAAGTAGCTCACTTTCATTACCAAGCTTCATTGAAAATTTATTCAAAGATTAGTAGACATAACAATTTAAGATACTTTTAATTTCTAGATAGCATTACAAAATTAAAATATGGTTCCTATTGTGAGTGACTGCAGTTAGTCAAAAGCTCATTGGGGCTGTTAAGATCATTGTTCCACAGGTCACATAACATAGTCCCTTAAATGACCTCTCTTAATTAGATCCTTGATTGCATCTTTAAGTACCCAGCATTCTGAGGTACTGTACCCAATTTCATTATGGTATGCATTTTGTTTTTGAATTTGTTGCAAACTTTTGTGGGATTAGGCATTCCAAAGTCCTCCCTATCCTTTTTTGCTGTGAGTATCCTATTCTAAGTGTCTAATAGGACATTATAACTTTTGTAGTGACCTTCACGCTAAGGTCACCCACTTCTGGCCCTTTTTACGGCCTGGTTACCGGAGTCATTATTCTGGCTCTCTTTCTCGTTCTTGCCATTGCTCCTTTTATTCTTGCTATAGCCATTCTTTTTGCTCCCCTGATCAAACCTTTTCGGGCCAAAGGCATCTTCCTATTTGATTTTCTTGGCAACTTGCTTGTAAAATTCACCCAAGTCCTTCACTGGGGACTTGTATATCTCCTTGTTTAGTTTCTCATCCTTGTAGAGTCTAGTTGAGATTACTATGAGGATACTTTCATCTAAGGGATTCTCTATATTATTAACTTCACATCTGAACCTAGTGATATAATCCTTTAGTGACTCATCTCTACATTGAAAGACCACTGCGAGGTAGCAGGATGGTGCGAGCTACCTTCTTTGTGCCTTATATTGGTTGAGGAATCTCCTCTGGCATTCCTCCCAATTGTGAATATTGCAAGCCAAAAGATTCTTGAGCCATGCCTGTGGTATTCTCCTAAGGGTGGCTAGGAAGACGTGACATTTGACTAGAGAGCTAGTTGTTTGAAGATTCATTTGGACATTGAACGTGTCCAAGTGATCATACGGGTCAGTTTCCATTGTATTAAGAAATGTTAGGGATCTTAAATCTATGAGAAAGAGGCTCTGTTTGGATCTCCTTAGTAGATGAGGGTTTTTTCCTCATAATGGTCTTGTTGGTCCTGAGTTGTAGGTCACTTTTTGAGTTGATACACCATCTGAAGTAGCTTTTTGATCATAGGGTCTTGCGTTTCAGATCGATAACTGTTGGTTCATTGACTTCAGTCACCCCCTGATCATGGGAATAATGATTTGAGGCCTTATGCTGGATCCTGCTCGAGCTTCCTTCTCGACTTGAGTTCTCATGTTGCTGATCATCTCCATTATCACCCTTGTGAGCTTGATGGATCTCCAACCTCAACCATGAATTATGTGAATGAACAGATCCAACTCGTTAATGTTCCCCTTAAGGGCCTTTTCTTGCTGCTCTCCTGGCTGCTGGGGTTTTCCTTCAGGCACTGCAGCCTTAACTTGTCTTTGTATGCCTTAAGTCTGTGCATGAACCAATGCCCTTACTATGTTGACCAACTCTTTCACTATGTTTTCAAGCACCTCCTAACATTGGTGCTATGCTTAAACTTCGTCAGTTTTAAAAGTAATAAGCTGGTGAGGGGTTAATGATGCCATGCTAGTGACAGTACTTGTGATGGGGGTAACAGAGGCATCCACCATAAGGAAGGCAAAGCCCCCTAGCAGTAACCCTTGTTATTCTACATGACCCTCAGGTTGGCCAGCATTAGCACCAGTGCTCTCGACTGTTCTTCCTCTTGC
The DNA here is from genome assembly GCA_026873985.1 of Saraca asoca. Lineage (NCBI taxonomy): Eukaryota > Viridiplantae > Streptophyta > Magnoliopsida > Fabales > Fabaceae > Saraca > Saraca asoca. Next base: position 14,454 of record JANHAO010000296.1, read on the forward strand.
CATTGTAGCTAAATAGTAAACCAAAGAGAGAAGATGCAGTTGAGGGCCCCCTTCTCGTGCTAAAATGTTGACGATAAAATTTGGTAAGCCCAAATCTTAGTCAACCAAAATAGTTCTATAATCCCCAAATTGCAAGTTATGGAAGCAAATGTAAACAAGAAGGAGATAGAAAGAAAGGAAGAACTATGGACACCAGGAGCTTTTTATTATGGTTTAGCAAAAGTCAGTGTGACTCCTATATCTACGGTAGTTTATATTTACTTTTGTGTGGTTGTTTCATTATTTAGGCTAGTAGAACAACAATACAAATATTCTCTTACTATTTTGGTAGAGTTTCTGTATATATTTTTCTCCTCACTTTATTATAATGATTTCTCTTTCTATTTATAGAGGTAGTAAGGGTTATAAGTATAATTTGACAAGTTGTAAAACCATCTTGTCTGCTGCTGTGGGTAATAAATGCTTGGCCATTCTCTATTGATTCTTGGAGGCTAACTTGTCAATTGGGAGAATGTGCCTCTGACTGTTAATTAGACTTAGGCATTCGTACCTATGCTTAGAGTAGTTAGCTAGGTGGTTTAAGCTCGCACTAGGCAACCTGCTAGTTATACAAGTTAGTCCTATTCCCAGGTTTAACTAAAGTGCATTTTCTGGAAGATGGTTGAGGGTCTGCTTCACCTAGTGAGCCGAAGCTCATCTCTAGTGAGTTAAGGGTTGTTGCTTTGGCCTCATCCCGCATCTCGAGCTCACGACTGGCTATCCAATGCCTTTGCTGAATGACCTCGATGCTGCATCATAGATGGGTTGGGCCTTTCCCTTTTAAACTTGTCTGTTGGGCTTTTACCAGTCCATTTTACATATTACTAGAAAATACACACAACAAATATTATGTAGAACAAAATGGGATATAAAAAATAATAAATAAGTAAAATATTTTTTATTATTAAAAATGGTAAATAAACAAATTATATAATGAACCAATTAGTTTTAAATGAAAAAGATAACATTAGAACAATTAGGTAACCATTATGCAAACAGATGTCGGAAGGTGGTAATACCTTCCCTACCTGTAATCATCCCTCAAATTTGAACTCTAAATTATGTAAACCTTGTTTTGGTATTCCAATCGCACCGCTAAAAATGATTGGTGATGATTCTTTTTAATTGCTCAAATTCACGTGCATTTTGAATTTGCATATCGTATCTTTCATCTTATGCTATAAACTTATTATTTATATGTGGGGTTCACTTATCAGCATCATTGCTATTGTTAGGGACGTTGTTATAGTTTGACAACTCAATTAGGGAATAATCAAGGTTAAGCAGTTATGTTTTGTTAGCTATCTTTTAAAATTTTCCTCTATAGCTAATTATTATTTGTCTACTTGTTAATATTCTTAACATGTATTTTTTTATTTTTTTATTTGTTGTGATTTGCTATGATCTTGGTTTGTTTTGCAAGTTCTCTCTCACACATTATACATGATTACTCACACATATGAGCCATCGCCTGGACTCTCATAAACCTTATAGGATTAGTTAAAAGTAAAGTAGAGATGTCTCCATGAGACCGTTGGTCTTAATGTGGACCACCTTTACTCAAATTGACCTATTTCCATTAGAAGCCTGTCATGGGTCAAGATTAGGGGCCTTACTAGCCTTCTAGTGATGATAGTAAGAACAATTTAGGAATCTTCAGTTATTAGGTGTTATAGGTCAAAATCAATGTATGCACTAACTGAGGTAAGCTTAGGCATAATTGTTCAGTTATTAGGTGTTATAGGTCAAAATCAATGTATGCACTAACTGAGGTAAGCTTAGGCATAATTGTTACCTTCTAGGATACATGAGAGGACATTCCCTTCCTTAATCTTTTTATTTTCAATGTATGTAGGATATTCAAGTTTATTTCTAAAAATGATACAATGGCCTTATAGGATTTAATGTAATTTCTCTTTATTTGAATTCTCAAGTGTAAATTCATGAATGTAAATGAAGTATAATCAAAGAAGGATAAAAAAACAACTATGTTTAGAATTAGTAAACAACTTGTTTTATTTTTAGACAAAAAACTTCCATAACCCATCATGCTTGAACTTTTGCTTATTTTCCTATATTCATAACAATTTACTAACATGTCTTTTTTGTTGTATTCTTTGTGCATCTTGCATTTATGATTCAAGCATGCATAGATATCACTGAAAATTCATTATACCCACTACTTCACATTAGAAACATGGAAAAGGGTGAAACTTTAATTGGATACGTGGCAAGGTTTAATAGTCAATTAAAAACAATACAAGATTTAGAAACTATCTAGCTAAAGAGAAGGGATTGTATAGATCAAGGAAAAGTTTTGCAGTTACCTGAAATTGAGAAGGTTGACTTTGAACAGAATGACTTGAAAATATTGGCACAAGTTTGGCTTAATATGGAGAAGAAAGATGAATTCCAAGTCAACTATGGAAATCTAACATATTTCTTGTTTATTTCAGTTGATACACCTATATTGAAGGCCATGTTACATTTTTAGGATTCATCTTATCATTACTTCACATTCAATCATCATAACATGTGCCCAACCATTGAAGAGTATGATGAGATGCTTGACATAAGAAAGGTAGTGAGATACAAATTATATTTTCAAGAAGAAAAAAGGGCTAAAAGGCAATTGTCAAATTTAATGGAAGTCAAAACATATGAATTAGAAAAGCACATGAAAGAGAAAGGCAACAACTATTGCCTACCATTTGATTACTTGATGAAATTCATCCCAAGGCATAGTGCTAGTGAGTAAGACCAACCTATGCTAACTCTAGCCATCTATGGGTTAGTATTGTTTCCTAAAGTGAAAGGGTACATTGATGGTCACATGATTAACCTATTTGAGAAAATTTAGCATAATGTCAATCCTGTCCTAATAATCCTAGCTAAAATAACTAAATCCCTTAATTACTATAGGATAGAAGGAAAATACATGCTTTATGGATGCACAAGTGTTAGCAATATGGATGATTAGCCACCTTCCTAACTTGAGTTGTTTTCAATATCCTAAGATTGAATTCAAGTTACACATTTATTCAAACAAGAATCCTTTGCAAGAATTCAATTTTGCAAAATGGCTACATAAGACGTGAACAAGAAGTTAATGGATCAACTATTTGAAATAGATAAGAGGAGTCCTGTGGAGAGATCCATGAATATGTCATGTTCCAATCTTATATTAATATGGGAAAAAATCATGGATCCCACTCATTAGCCTTTAAGGTGTAACAAGTTATGCATTTGTTATGGTCAGAAGACAATTAGGGTCTAAATAGTTCATCCTGATAACCCATAGACAATTAGAAATAGAATTTTCCTATTAAGTAAAAGATGCAACCCAAAAGATTAAATAATTAATTAAGGCATGAAAGTTTGTACAACTTGTGAAAGCTGGTTCATGCAATAACACAACTACTTATGGTTACATGTTATAGCAATCTAGTAGAAGAGAGGGCTTTATTGCTCTCAAAATGCATGATCTCGAACCACTAATGCACATGTTTGATGAATTGGTTAATTATCAAGCCAAAACGAAGGCAAGATATAAGGTGATGTATTGTTAGTTGTGCAAGAATCAAACTATGTTGGTTATTAAGAACAAAAAGTTATTATCCAAGAAAGATGTGTGAGTTAGTAAATTTACTTAAATTGAGAAAATGGTACAAGAATTGCAAGAACACAAGAAGGGGAAAGCTTCAAATATCATGAAGAACTCCAAAAGGCACATCTTGAAATCAAAAGGTTCAAAGAAAAGTACCAAAGTCTCAAAGAGGTTGTTTGAGAAAGGATTGTGAGAGTTAATTAGTTCGATCGGACCTATAAAGCCTAAACTAACAATTGGTTGCTTATCATGATAAAATTCAATGATTAATTCAACAAAACACTTTGTTGCAAGATAATAGCTATTAGTATAAAAGAAATGCATAATTTGAAAGAAAATACAATGAGCTTTAATAACAATTGAATCAACTAATTGAAAATGCTCAAATAATCACTAAAAAAGCTCAAAAAAGAGTAAGAGAAGCACGTGGGATTGAAGCAAGACTTCCACTAGGTGAGACATAAAGATTCCTAGCTAATGCTTTCAATTACTTGGAGTACTTAAGTAGATTGTACTAAAAGTTTAAAGGCTATCTTTTGTTGTAATAGCAATATACTTTTATAATGAATGGACTATCTATGTTTCTTTTAAGAATTAGCTTGGAATGAATGTCCCATTAGTGGCATCTTTGAAAGATTGATTCACACCACAATATCTATGCATTTTTTTTCTTTTCTTATCATATTTCTTATGCCTTTTTCTTTCTTGCACTCATTTAAGTTTAACTCATGCTTAATAAAAGGAATTGCATCATAGCTTGTCTAAAAAAACAAACCTTGCTATTTCAACACTCATATATGACCCATTCTCAAGCAAGGGTTATGGATGAACAAGAAAGGGTTCAAGAGGAAATGAGAAAAAAACATCATTGAACTAAAGGAATAACTTGCAAGGATTTTGAGGTTTTTGATTGTGAAAGGCAACGACAATAAGGTACATTCATCAGATAATCAAAATCAAGATCAAAATATACCTCTACCTGAAAGCCCTAAATTTCCTTCTAATTTTACTCCTTATGGCACAACCTACCTTTATTATTGAGCCAGAATCCATCTAGGGGCAATCTACTACCAGCCAGTCTTTAACCATTCTTGTAAAGTTTCAAGATCAATATCTCATCCCATAATTCTACTTCACAACAATAGGAGGATCTTGTGGCTCACCTAAGAACCATGATTATAATGATCAGAAAATTACATAAAATTCTGTTGACAGTGGATTTTGTTTCTGGGCCAAACTCCAGCCAACAGGGGATTCTTTTAGGATCTCAAGCTGTAATTTGGTTCTAAAGTAGTAAATGAATGAAGAAGGTAAGAAGAAGGGGAAGAGCAGTAAAAAACATAGAGCTTTTTAACAAGGTTCGGTCAAATCCAGATAGAACCAGACCCTACGTCCATGGTAATGTATTGATCTGATGATATTTTTACAGAGTTTCAGTATAATGGCCTCAGTCCCTTTCTAATGTTGATCTCCTTCCTTCCATTTATAGAGGAGAGGAGGTTATAATTGTAATTTTACATATAATAAATCTATTACATCAAGTATTTAATGTACAAGACAGGATGGACAGACTAAATCCTGTAAGTCAGCTTCTATAGATTGCCTTCTGTAGGTGGGCCCTACATGTCTGCTTGGTAGTTTGTGCACTGGACTTCTGTTTAGCAAGCTCCCGGGTTGCTGGTCGCGCCTCACAGGCCAGAACCTTTGGTCTGGAGAAGCTATTGTCTTCTAAGGTGGTAAGGTTAAGCTCAGTCTGTTAGGGCGAGCTCAAGCAGAAGAGGTTGCTAGCAATGCAAGCTAAAGACTTAGCACTCTGAGTGTCCTGCGAGTTGAATTCTTGCCGCGCTCAGGCTATTCGCCAGCCCATTAAGGATGATTCAAATTTTTCATATAACATAAGCCCTCTAACTCTCAGCTCGCTCCGTGGGCTGGGAGTTGAAACTTTTTGAAAGCTTCTCAGTCAAAGTCTCCACTGAATCTGTCATTTCATTTGTTCTAGGCCATACTTCCTGTAGTACATGCCTCTCAATCATTAGTGAGTTAGCCTTGTTCTTTTTCAAGTCAATAAAAGAAAGCAGTTGGGGAGATTCATCTGGACCCTTTGGTAAGATCAGATTTACCTCTATTTAAGGCAACATAAGTCTCTTTTGCTCCTTTACTGAACAAACAATGAATATCCCAGACAAGCCTCCCTTATTTTCGGCATTCTGTCTCTCTGCCATGGTGTGTATGGTTTGCTGCATAAGAAGTTTTGAAGATACCATTTCTCTAGTAACATGGAGGGATCTCATATAGATCTCGGATTACGTCTTCTCAGCTTCGTCGTGAGGTTTTTGCCTCATCGGCCAAGCTCCTGGTGCTTCTCGAGTTACTCTTTGTATGAATTAGAAAAGGAGCTGGTGGTCAGGAAAATAAGAAGCAGCTATGCTCTTTCCCTCTCCATTGGCGGGAGTCAAGTTAAGGAAGAGTTTGCTGTTGAGAAAGGCACTAGAAGAAAAAAAATTTGAGGACTTAGGCAAGCTCGCGAGCTCTAGTCAATAAGAGTTTCACCTCCCAATGACCGCCTCTCTAATTGGTGGGAGCTTTCTCTTTATGCGGCAATCTTTCATCCAGAAGAAATTAGTGGTAGCCTTCCTCTTGTATTTTGGCTTTTTTCGATTTGTATTATGAGTTTTCTGATATAATTTTACCTCATTGAGGCTTCTTAATGAATAAAATCTTCTTTTGCGATCTGTGTGTGCTGTTCTTAGCTTTTTGCATCCAGTAATAATGCAAACATTTATAGCTCGTGATGAGATACTCGAATAGCCAATTGGCCGAATTCTCTTGAAAGCAATAAACATGAATGAAACATCTCACATAAAAAAATGTTGTATGAGCAAATCATGTGAGATCTGTGTCCAACAAAAAGTCGTATGAGAGCTGTGAACATTAAGTCGCATGAAAGCTATGAACATTAGGTTGCATGAAAGCTGTGAATTATAGAAGTCTTGTTGCCTTAGGCAAATAATCACGTCAATTCTTGTGCTTCAGAGAGCACACTGCTACATTAGCTAAGTGAGTTTATTTTGAGCGTCTCTATGCCTCAACGAGCATACAGTTACACTGGCTAAGTGAGTTTGTTTTGAGCGTCTCCACTTCTCAGCGAGCTTGCAGTTTAACTAGCAAATGTTCCAGGATGAGCCCCGACGCCTCAACGAGCACGTAACTATGCTGGCAAATGTTCTGGGATGAGCCCTGGCACCTCAACGAGCACGCAGCTATGCTGGCAAATGTTTTGGGATGAGCCTCAGCACCTTAGCAAGCATGTAGCTACATTGGTACTCTAGGATGAGCCTCGATGCCTCAGCGAGCATGTAGCTACGCTAGCAAATGTTTCGGGATGAGCCTTGGTGCCTCAATGAGCATGCAACTACATTGGTAAATATTTGGGGAGGAGCCCTGATGCATCAGCGAGCACGCAGCTATATGGCAAATGTTTCAGGATGAGCCTCGACACCTCAGTGAATACACAGCTACACTGGTAAATGTTTTGAGATGAGCCCTGGTGCCTTAGCGAGTGCATAGCTATGGTGACAAATGTTCTAGGATGAGCCCCGGTGCCTCAACGAGCACATAGTTATACTGGCAAATATTCCGGAATGAGTCGTGGAGCCTCAACGAGCACGTAGCTGCGTTGGCAAATGTTCGTCAATTCATCTCCGAAATGGGCTTCAAGAGGGCTCAATCAGACCAAAAGTCACAGTTAGCACAAAGTTATTTGAGAGATTTGAAAGAGACGACCACATGCAAGCTGTGAGAATTGCAAATACTTGATAGCTATCGGTAGAGTAGAAAGGAGAGTATTTACAGTTTCTCTTAATTTTTAATATACATTGTTAATGCATAATTCAAACTAAGCCCCACGACTCTTGGCCGGCATCTCACTGGGAATGCTGAGATCGTTGTCCCACAGGCCGCAGCACGTACTCCCTTAGACGGCCCCTTCTGATTAAGTCTTCAATCTCGTCCCTGAGCTCCCTACAATTTGAGGTCCCATGCTCAACCTCATTGTGGTAGGCATATAATTCCTGCTTGTTCCTCTACTAGTAGGGGATTCATATGGGAATGGGTCTCCCAAAATCTTCTCTATCATTTTCTGTCAGGAAGATCCTATCTTGGGAATCTGATAGGATGCTGCATTGCTCTTGGCGGTCCGAGTGTTGAGGTCACTCACCTCTGGGCCTCCTGGACTTCTTCATAGTCCGCTCAGTATGGTTTACATTGCCCCTCCTCTTGCTGTGAGGGAAGCCAACCTTCTCATCTTTCCTGTCAGACTTTTCTGAACCAAAAGTCTCTTCCTATTTGATCTGCTTAGCAGCTCACTCATAAAACTTGGTAAGATCCTTCACCGGGGACTCGTACAAGCTCTTGTATAACTTTGCATCTTTACGGAGTCCCACAGAGATCGTTGCCAGCATGGTTTCTTTAGATGGATTCTCCACTAAGTTGGCTTCTAGCCTGAATCTGGCAATGTAGTCCTTCAGTGACTCATGCTTGTGCTAAAAGATCAAGGCAAGATGACAGGGGGCACAAGATGTCTCTTTCGCGCTCGGTTATATTGCACGGACACCGACACGCGGACATGGGAAAACACGGATACGAACACGGGGATAGACATTTTCAAAAAATATAGGACATCGACACATGGGGGACACGCGTAAATAATAAAAATATTGGGGTACATTTGTAATTATTAAAAAATATTGTACTTATTTGGAAATATATATTGTAATTATTATTTTTTTATATGAAAATAAGTACTCATAATATTAAATAACAGAAAATAATAAATAATAATATGAAAATCGAGCTTGACACGCGTGTTGAAATAGAGAATGCGTGTCTAAACTTTTTAAAATTACTGACATGACCTTGGAATCGAGCTTGACACGCGTGTCGAAATAGGGAACAGGTGTCTGAACTTCTTGAAATTACGGATACGGCCCTGACACGTTTCGTGTCAATATTGATGAGTGTCGGTGTCAGAAATATTTCTGACACATGGACACGACTGCTATATGAAGTGTCGGTGCATCGTAAGTGCTCGGTACTGGCTAATGAATTTTTGTTGCCAGTCTTCCGAACTGAAAATCAAACGAGCTGGGAGGCTTCTGAACTAGGCTCAAGGTACACCTCCCAGTGTGGCTGGGAACACTCGACATTTGACTAGGGGTCAACCTTTTACAAGTCCATCTGAACAGTGAATGCATCCAAATGATCATACGGATCAGAGTCGCCATTATACAATGGAATCGTAGGGACCTTGAACTTGAGGGGAAGGGTCCAAGTCTCGATTTCCTCAGAGAGTGGCGACTTTTCTTTATAGTGAGTTCAATCACTCGGAGCTCGAAGGTGCTCCTTCAGTTGGATTATTTTCTGAAACAACTCTTCAACCAACAGGTCTCGTGCCCCAGACTGGCTGGAAGATTGCTAGAGTATTTGGTCCTCATGGTCGCGAGAACTGTGACCTGGAGTCTGCTCTTGTGAGCAGTGAGCTGGAGAATTTTTCTGATTGACGTTGCCCAAATGTCAACCTCGCTACTGCTAGTGAACATTCACGGGCACTGCAGCTACTTCAACTTGCTTCTGCAGACATTGTGCTAGCGTCGTGATTATTTTGGTCAACTCTCCCATCATATTTTCCAATCTTTCTTAGAGTTAGAGCCAAACCTATACTTCATCGGTGTTGTTGGCAACAGTAGTTGGTTGAACAAAACTAGCTAGAGCCAAGCTAGCGGTTATACCGACGATGAGAGTGGTGGAGGAGTCTGTCATTGAGACATGACCTTCTAGATGATTAAGCAGTGTGTTTGAAGCTCTGGTAGCTCTTCTCTTGGCCATTACTATAGAAGACAAACCAGAATAGATGAGATCCCCACAGACGGTACCAAAATATTGATGGTGGATTTTGGTTTTGGGCCAAACTCCAGCCAATAAGGGATTCTTTTGGGATCTCAAGCTGTAATCTAGTTCTAAAGCAGTAAATGAATGAAGAAGGTGAAAAGAAGGGGAAGAGCAACAGAAAACACAGAGCTTTTTAATGTGATTCAGCCAAATCCGGATAGAATCAGACCTTACGTCCATGGTAATGTATTGATCTGATAATATTTTTACAGAGTTTCAGTATAATGGCCTTAGTCCCTCTCTAACGTTCATCTCTTTCCTTCCATTTATAGAGGAGAGGACGTTACAACTGTAATTTTACATGTAGTAAATCTATTACATTAAGTATTTAATGTATAAGATAGGATGGATAGATTAGATCCTGTAAGTTAACTTTTGTAGATTGCCTTCTACAGGTGGACCCCGCATGTCTACTGGGTAGTTTATGTGTTGAGCTTTTGTTTAGCGAGCTCCCAAGCTATTGGTCGTGCCTCGCAGGCCAGAACCTTTAGGGTGAGGAGCCACTGTCTTCTAAAGTGGCGAGGGCAAGCTCGATTTGTTAGGGTGAGCTCGAGCAGAAGAGGTCACTAGCGACGCAAGTTGGAAACTTAGCACTTTAAGTATCCTGCAAGCTGAATTCTTGTCACACTCGGGCCGTTCGCCAACCCATTAAGGATGATTCAGATTTCTCATATAGCAGATTTAAATGATGGCCCTAAGAACAAATGGAAGTTAAAAGTTTTAAAAGAATGACTATGAGTAATAAAAGGGGCTAACAAATATGGACTCATGGATGCAATAGAGTTATGGCTAGTACCTGATATGGTTATTCTTCCTAATTTCAAAGTACTTGAGTTTGAAAAGTTTAATGGGTTTGTTTGTCCAATGAATCACCTAACTTCGTATTGTTGAAAAATGGCATCTTGTGTTAATGATAAGAAACTTCTTATTCATTTCTTTCAACACAGCTTTACTAGTGCTACTTCTAGATAGTACATAAAGCTTAATCATAATAAGGTGCGACATCAGAAAGACCTTGCTGATACTTTCTTCAGCAAATGTCATTACAATATTGATATGGCTCTTAATAGGATGCAACTCTAGAACATAGACAAAAAGACTATTAAAAGGTTTAAGGAATATGCTCAATGATGGAGGGATTTAGGTGCTCAAGTACATCCACCTCTTTTAGACATAGAGATAATATTTATATTCATTGGCACCATTTGCCTACCTTTCTATGATCAGATGATTGATAATGCTTCATCAGACTTCTCTGATATTGTCACCATTAGAGAAAAGATTAAACATAGGGTTGGAGTTCATAAAATTATTGATAATTCTATTGAAGTAGTGAGTTCAAAGAAACCTACGATCAACAAGAAAAAAAAAGGCAAAATGCATGCCACCAACTATGAATGGCAAGAAAGAAAGCTACAGAAAGCAATGCCCAATTTATCACCTTCTATTCAACCATCTCAACCAATAATTCATATATTACCCATATATTGCTTCCACCTCATAACTTTTGTTTACCCAACCTTATCCTAAATCATCCCATTTCCCTTAAACACCAACTATAAAAGCTTTCCCACAAATGTTACAACCTATAAACCAAAACTCATGCTAGAATATTAACTAAAGAAGAATTTGTTAGGACCAAGAAACAAGGCCCATCTAATATGATCCTATCCCAATATCCGACATTAAGCTTTTCTTGAAACTTCTTCAAAATAGAAAAGGTTGTTTTAACCCTAATGAAACCCATAGAACCTTTTTACCAAAGGTGGTATGACCCAAACGTTCGATGTGACTATCATGTTTAAGCTATAAATCACTCTGTTGAGAATTGTCTAGCTTTCAAAAGTAAAGTGCAATCTTTACTTGATGCTAAATGGTTAAGCTTCAACGGGATGCTAGAAACATTGAATGTGAATCACAGCCTTTTGCCTGACCATGGCAATCTAAGAGTGAGTGCTATTCAAAAAGGGTTGAAAGAAACTATTAAGAGGAAATTGTCCAAGATAAAGATGCCAATGAAGTTTATCTTTAAGGTCTTTCATGGCATGAAATTCTTACAGTTTTGACACCTAAATCCAAGAACCCAGTGCCAAGATCATAGCAACTAAGCGATGTGTGAGTTTCATGAAGGTAAAAAGAGTACACCATTGGAGAATGTATTGAGTTTAAATGATTACTTCAAAAGTTAATGAAGAGCAAATTATCCAAATAAGCACTAGTGTTGGAGAAGACCAATTAAATGTGATTAAAGGAAATGACATAGTTAGTGGTACTCAAACCTCTCTGTTTTCTCCTAGCACATTAATAATTTGCTACAATTGAAACATAACTTTGTCACCTTTTCCAGTACCCACTTCTCACACTTTGGAACCTATTAAAATGTAAGTACTCGAGGCTTTTCCTTTATAAGAAGACAAATGAGGTGCCATGGAATTATACTTGTCAAATTCTTCCAAATAGCAACCATGCCCCTATCATGACAATACCCAATTGTGCCTTGGCATCATCTATCGCTAACTTCTGTAGGACTATTGATGTTACTTGTAGTGGCCATTGCTGCAATCCTGAAGAGTTCAAAAAATAAAGAATGAAAGAACTAAAAATACAAGAGAAAAAAGGAAAGAAGAGGAGATAATAGGGCAAAATATTATGGAAGAAGGCAAAAAGGAGCCCAAGGCATACAAGAAAAATGTGTCAGAAAAAGAAGCTTGTGAATTCTTGAAACTCATTAAGCAAAGTGACTACGAAGTGATGGAGCAGTTGAATTGTATACTTGTACAAATTTCATTACTATCATTGTTTTGGAATTTTTGGCCACATAGGGAAGTGTTAACGAAGGTGTTGAACTAAGCTTATATTTATCATGATATCTCCCTCGAAAAGCTTGATGGTATTATTGGTAACATCATGGCGAATAATTACCTTACATTCATTGATAATGAGATACCATCTGAGGGAATAGGGCATAGCAAGGCACTTCATATCTTACTAAAATGCAAAGACCATATCTTAGTAAAGCTTTTGTAGACAATGGCTCTTCACTACATATGATACCACAATCAACTTTATGCAAACTCAGAGGCAATAGATCCCACATGAAACCTAACATTGTGGTAGGGAGAGCCTTTGATGATACAAGAAGAGTGGTTTTTGGTAATATCAAACTTTCAATTGAAATTGGCACAAATGCTTTCGATATATTATTTTAAGTGATTAACATCATGCTTACTTATAGTTGTTTAGTTGGGACCATAGATTCATTTAGTGTGGCAGTATCTTCCATCATTCACCAAAAAGTGAAATTCATAATAGAAAAAAAAATTAATGGTTGTATCAGGAGAAAAAGATTTGCTTATCACTAAACCAACATTTACTTTATATATTAAGGCTGCTAAAGAGGCTCTTAAGCATGTATTCTAAACTTTTAAGATTACTAATACTTATTACATTTGAGAAGGGGCCCAAATCTCAAAGTCGCATCTACTTGTGGCACTTATGATAATTGCTAAGATTATGTTGGAAGATAGGTTTAAACAAGGTGATGGATTAGGGAAATAGAACCTCTTAAACTTCCTAATAATGTTGAAAAGTTTGGGTTGGGATACAAGCCCACAACCTCTTAAGATAAGGGTTACTAATGAAAAGAGGGAAAAAAGGATGATGTAGTTGGAAAACCAAAAGCTAAAAGATGAAGGGATTCTTATATGTGACATAAAATAAAGCTTTGGAATGTGGGAATCACGTTTTTTAACAAATTCTAGCAACCAAGGATGGACACTCCACCATTAAAAGTGTTGGCTTAGTGTACCCTTATTCCCCACATTTCACACTCAACAATTGGGATATCTCCAAGTTTTTTATTATTTAGAATTTCATTTAGAGTAATTCTATGCTTCCATTACTTAAGGCTCTACCCAAGGCCTTAGGATATTATCTATAAAATGGGCATACATGTTTCATTCTACTATGCACTTTGAATAAAAATGCATGTTTGGTTTCAATCGTTTATGTTTTTAATTATTTTTCTATTTCTTTTTGTTTCATTCTGAATTTCCTCTTATATTTGCATACCAGATCCTTTTTTCCCTCTTATACATTTTTGTTAAACTCACGTTTCAAAGTAATTCATTTAAGAATGATAATGTTATAACCCTTATATGTAACTTTGATCATCTTATTTATTACAATGACATTGAAGAAGAAAAAGAGATTGACTCATTTATACAACTCTTAAAGCTTGTTAAGGAAGATGAGAAAGAGATCCAACCTATGAAGAAATAGTTGAGATAATTAATCTGGGTAAAGGAAGATAAAAAGGAAGTCATGATTAGTACTTCAATGAAAAAAGATGTATGAGAAAAATTGATTAAGCTTCTTTGTGAATATAAAGATATATTTGCTTAGTTATATCAAGATATGCTAGAATTAAACACAAATATAATTGTCCATGAGTTACTATTAAAGCTATAATGCATGCCAGTGAAACAAAAGTTAAGGCACATGAGAATTGCTATGTCTCTAAAGATCAAAAAATAGGTTAAAAAGCAATTTAATGCTTAGTTCCTTACAACCACCAAATATCCAGAATGGGTTGCCAATATTGTTCTAGTACCTAAGAAAGATGAAAAAGTTTGGATATGTGATAATTATCGAGATTTGAATAAAGCAAGCCCTAAGGCTAATTTTTTGTTACCATATATCAATGTTCTTGTTGATATCACTGTTGGAAATTCAATATTTTCCTTTACAAATTATTTTTATGAGTATAATCAAGTCAAGATAGATCTTAAGGATATGGAAAAAACCACTTTCATCACTTCGTGGGGTACTTTTTGTTACAAAGTAATGCCATTCATGTTGAAAAATGTTGGGGCAACCTACCAAAGAGCAATGGTGACTTTACTTTATGACATGATACATAAAGAAGTAGGAGTTTATGTTGATGATATGATTGCCAAATCAAAAAGTGAAGAAGAAGATCATATTATTAATTTATGAAAACTTTTTAAAAGGTTAAGGAAGAGTCGACTTTGACTAAACCTTACAAAATGCACCTTTGGGGTGAGATCAGAGAAACTATTAGGGTTTGTGGTCAGTCAAAATAGAATAGAAGTTAACCCTGAAAAGGTTTGTGCTATTTTTGGATGCCAATACCATGCACGGAGAAAGAAGTTCAAAGTTTCTTAGGGAGGTTGAATTACATTGCTAGATTTATATCCTAATTAATGGCTACTTGTGATTCATGGTTCAAGCTTTTGTGTAAGAACTAGACAATTGAATGGAATGAGAAATGCCAAGAAGCATTCAAATAAATCATGCAATATTTACAAGAACTTCTAATCTTAGTACTACAATCACCAAGAAAACCCTTTATTATGTATTTAACTGTGCTTGAAGAATCCTTAGGTTGTGTACTAGCGTAGCATGATGAATCAAAATAAGTAATATATTATTTGAGTATAAAGTTCACAAGCTATGAATCCAAATACTCTTTCTTAGAGCATACTTGTTGTGCCTTAGCATGGGCAACTCATTACTTAAAATAATACATGTTGTGTTATACCACATGGCTTATATCAAAGATGGATCCAATCAAGTACAATTTTTAGGAGCCTACTCTAATAGGAAAAATTGCTTGATGATAAGTGTTATTGTCTAAATATGGCATAGTTTATGTCAACCAGAAGGTAATAAAGGGTATTGGGCTTGCTAATTTTTTGGCTAATCAGCCCATTGAAGACTATGGCTCTATGCAATGTAAATTTCCAGATGAAGACATATAATGACATTATTCAATAATGATGAATCACCCAACGATGGAGAATGGACGTTGTTGTTTGATGGAGCCTCTAATGCATTAGGGCATGGTATTTATGCTGTTCTAATTTCTCTTAAGGAGAAAACTATCCTATTCATAGCCAAGCTATGCTTTGATTGTACAAATAATATGGCTAAATATGAGGTATGTGCCATGGGTATATAAGCTGTGTTGGATTTGGAAGTCAAGGTTTAAAAAGTGCATGGAGATTCTGCACTTGTAATCCACCAATTGAGAGGAAATTGGGAAACTTAAGATGTTAAGCTAATTCCATATCACAGATACATACCGAAGTTATCAAAACATTTTAGAGAATTTACTTTCGATCATATCCCAAGAGAGGATAATCAAATTGATGATACTTTGGCAATGTTATCCTTTATGTTCAAAGTAAATGACAATGATTAAACACATGTTATCAAGATCAAAAACTGAGATTTATAAACTTATTGCTCAAGTTTTAAAGAAGAGCTTAATGGAAAGCCTTAGTATCACAATATCAAGCAATACATAAAGCATAAAGAATATCTAAAAGGGACCTCGATGAATGATAAAAGAATTATAAGGAGAATGACAATGGACTTCTTTTTAAAAGGAGAGATACTATACAAGAGGAATCATGACATAGTTTTCCTAAGGTGCATTGATATGATAGAAGCAAAAAAGATCATTGAAGAAGTACATGAAGGTTTTTGTGCAACACGTTCAAATAGACATGCTATGGCACGAGCAATTTTCAGAGCAAGCTATTTTTAGTTGACAATGGAAAGTGACTACATTAATCATATAAGGAAATGTCACAAGTGTCAAATTTATGCTAACAAGATTCATACTCCTCTTACATCACTAAATGTTTCATTTGCGCCATGACTATTCTCGATGTAGGGCTTTGATTTTATAGGCCTAATTGAACCAAAGGTTTGAAACGGACATTGATTTATCCATGTAGCCATTAATTATTTCACTAAATGGGTTGAATCTATCTTTTAGCCTAACATAACTAGAAATGTCACTAAAAAAATTCATAAAAAGGGATTTGATATGTTGTCATGATTTGCTTGAAAGAATTGTGACTAATAACATTATAAACTACAACAATAAGATGATGATAGAGATATGTGAAAAATTTAAGATAAAACATCACAATTTAGTACCATATGGTCCTAAAATGAATGGAGCCGTAGAAGCATCCTATAAGAATCTTAAAAGAATCCCTCAAAAAATGACAACAATATGCAAAAATTGGCATGAAATGCTTCCATTTGCTCTTAATGGTTATCGAACCTCTATTCGCACTTTTACGAGAGCTACCCTATTTTCTTTAGTTTGTGGTATGGAGGTAGTGCTTTCCATTAAGGTTGAAATTCCTATGTTAAAGGTTTTGATGAAGGCACTATTAAAATAGGCAGAATGGGTCTGAGCTTAGTATGACCAATTAAATCTCATTAAAGGAAAAAGATTGATAGTATTGTGCCATATATTACTTTACCAAAAAAGGTTAATGAAAGCTTATGCTAAAAAAGTGTGCCTTTGCTAATTCAAAGAAAGGGATTGGGTATTAAGAATGATACTTCCAATTTAGAAGGATGGTCATGGTAAATGGATGACTAACTATAAAGAGCCTTTTCTTGTATAAAGAGCTTTCTCTATAGGAGCTTTGATCCCTATGAAGATGGATAGGG
The DNA here is from genome assembly GCA_026873985.1 of Saraca asoca. Lineage (NCBI taxonomy): Eukaryota > Viridiplantae > Streptophyta > Magnoliopsida > Fabales > Fabaceae > Saraca > Saraca asoca. The sequence goes on from JANHAO010000296.1 coordinate 31,546, forward strand.
GAGAACTATCACGACCTATCAATGTGGAAAAAGTGAAAAACTATTATGCTTAAAGCATGTTTGCTCCACATTTGATCTACCAAAGATGTTTATAATTTGGAAGATAATGGGGCAATTCAATGTCTACTACTATAATCAATTAGTGTTCAAATGCATAGGCACAACTAGCAGTAATTATTCTAAGACTTGTCACTAGAATAACCAAAAGATTCATGTTCAATCAATTTTTGTAAATCCCATTGTATATCATTTTTGTCTAAATGATGTTTCATTTTCTTCGATGCTTACAACATTTTATTGTTGTTATCCTTTCAATATGATGCTTGTAGTAAACTCTTTCAACAGCTAACCTTTCAATATGATGCTTGAGGTTAACTTTTTCAACCACTATTTGAAGCAGAAATTTGTCATGCATTTTTATGAAATGTGTCTTTTTGAATATTTTGAAAAAAAAAAACATGACTTACATGCATCCAAGTGTAAGCAATATTACTTTAGTGAAATGAAAAAAGACAATAGGAGATAAGTTGACCATCTCAAAATATCACAATAAAGTGGTAAAGGACTTATCAAGTTCCAAAGAAAATCGATGATAAACAAAAGACAAAAGAATCAAGATACTAGAACTTTATCAGTTGGCAATAAAGATTGATATTATTCATCTATGATGCTGTTAAGAAGGTCCTTGTAGGAGGCGAAAAATAAAAATATTAAAAAAATAAAAAAATTGGTTTATTTATCTCAAAACATGCCCCACATTCTGCATCATATTTATTTATATGTTGTGTTTTTTCTAAACCTATTGTCCTTTTTATTTTTAAATCAACACAGCTTTAGCATGTTGAGTCTGTGAAAAGTAGATCATTTAAATTCTGTTATTAAATTGAATCCAACATTGGTATGCCGAGCCTATGAACAAGTAGTTCTTTCAAATTTTGTTGTTAAATTGAACCCAGTTTTGGTGGGTTAAGCCTATGAAAAATAGATCTTTTAAATGTCGTTGTGAAATTGAATCTAGCTTCAGCGGGTCAAGCCTGTAAAAAATAGATTTTTTATATTCTATTATTAAATTGAATCCAAAATTGACAGGTCAAGTTTATGAAAAGTAGTTTTTAAAATTCTATTATTAAATCAAACCCAACCTTGGCGGGTTAGGCCTATAAAAAGCAAGTTTTAAACTTTCTATTGTTAAACCAAACCAGCATTGATAGGTCAGGCCCGTGAAAAGCATGTCTTACTTTTTGTTGTTTAATTGAATTAGCATTGGCAGGTTGAACTTGTGAAAAGTAGGTTTTTTAAATTCCAATCTTTAAATTGAACTAGCATTGTCGGGTTAAGTCTATAAAAGACAAGTCTTTTACTTTCATTTGCCAAATCAAACCAAGCATTTACGGGTTTAACGAATAGGAAGCCTGTCATTTTTTCATTTTCAAGTTTTCTATTCATACATGTACTACTAACCCATGAAGTTTCTTGTTATTTGTAAAAAATTGGTGTTTATACCTTTATCTACCTTCTAATACTAGAAAGATGAGTAAATGGGATAGTTGATGACACTCAATTTTGTCAAGGATTTACATGTTTTATGGCCATATGACCAAAAAATTTGAAGGCAAAAATGACAATTTTTTTTATCATGTTGGTGAGAATGAAAATTACATAAAATTTAAAGAAAAAAAGTAAAGCTGTTGTTTTCAATTATATTAAAATAAGATACAAATGTATTAAAAATATTAAACATATATGTTTCCATGATAAAAAAAATAAATAAACAATATAAAAAGTTTCTATCTAATTTTTAAAAAAAATAAAAAGAAAAACTTGAAAATCACAATATATATTGTCACTCTAATATTATGAAGCACATGGTACCTCAATCTTTCTTTCCCCCTTCAGAAGTACAAATTCGCCATTGTACCATACAATTACCAAATTTGGGCCTGTGAATTTGAAACTAAATAAGAATTATATCAAAATTAAGTAAAAATGGATATAATTATTTTGTTAAATAATCTGAAGCTTTCTTCTAAATGGGGATCAGATAAGAAATAGAGAAAAAAAGAACTTCTTCTTCAAAGAAATGAATTTGTCAAAAAACTTAGATCACACTTAAAACAAATTGTAAAAAACCAGACCAGTCATCATCAAATCTCTGAAGATTATAAAAACTTCCGTAAAACTTTACAACATTGGTATATATATCTCTCTCATTCTCCCTCATCTCATATGCACAAACACCCCAATATTTTTTTATTTTATTTTTTTCTATTTATATGATTATATTTTAGAATAAATAAAAAAGTTAAAATAAAAAAAGAGTATTTATTATATGTAAAAAGAAAAAAAGAAAATGATAGTTACAGAGGAACCAAATTGATAAAAAAGAGATAAACAAATCTAAAAATAGAAAATAAAAAGTTAGAAATTAAATTTTTAATCTCAAACTTAGAGTGAATAGTGAAGCCTTTAATTTCAAATGTTCAATGATTCTTGATGTTTGAGTTTGTTGTAAGAAAAAGGATAAAAGATGAAGATGCAGATGGAGAGAAATGCATGAAACGATGGAGAATGTTTGCTGGATTGTTCTTTCCTTCTCAAAGTTCTGTCTATGTTTCTCAATGTTATAACCCCCGTTATTTTATGTTTTTATTTTAACTTTTCTCTCTCTCCCAAAGTTTTGACCACGTGCATGTTTTTATGTTTTGTTCCATTTTTTTTTCTAAACTTTTCTTTGTTTTTTCAAGATGTCACCTGTACCCTTTTTTTTCATTTTTTATCTATTATTTTTTCTTTCTTTATTGTTTTAAACTTTTGCTACTTATTGACGCAGAGGTTGAGAGGTATAAGGAGTGCATATCTTTTTGAATGTTCATCATGTTAATACCCTTTTTTATGTTTATTTTATATGTTTATCTTATAATTTTATTTTTGTTTATATATTTATGGTTATAAATAGATTATTTGATTGCATTGAAAATTGTTATTCATATTTTCATGTATAATATCTTACAATGGAATAAATTAAAAATAAACTAAAAATTCAATTATTTTTTTAGTATTTTTGAATATAAAAGATATTTTAGGAGTTAAATCGGGATGAGTTGATAAAATTAAAAAAGAAATATCTAATATTATCATACATAAAATCATTAGATATATTTTAATTTTTATTTATATATATTGAGGTATATTTTAAAATATGTCATTTTATTGTATCTTCATACATATCTTTGTAGTATGAAAATAATAGACTTTGGCTAACAATTGAAAAAAGGTTGGAAATCCAATTAAGTGTGCAATAAATACAGTTCCCAATATTTTTGAGGCATTTTCCTTTGTTTTAGTTTAATCATGAAATTAGATAAATTTGATGCATTAATTAAATTTATAAAATTAATACAACATGTCAATTAATAAAATTTATGTAATATTTCAAGTAAGAAACCCCTTTTTAACTCAACCTTTGTTTATAATTAAATTGAGTACCTCTTGTAATTTTAGTAATACGCTACAATCCAACTTTACACATTATTCTAGGTCTATATGGCACATAAATAAAAAATGAAATTATTCCTATGATGGATCAAAGTTGAGAAATCCAATTATAAGTGCAATAGTGATAATTTTCAATATTTTCACGACATTTATTTTGTCTAAATTTGACCATGAAATTGAAAAAATTTGACACTAAATATATTAAACTATTTAATTTGTTTCAAGCAACTTTTCCTTAAAAAAGAGAAAAAAAACTAAAACTAAATAAAAATTGGATAATGTTAGTATTGTTTCAGTATTAATTAAGTGGTACACTCTTCAAAGGATAATTGAATTTTTCTTATACTACAATTTTTCTCTATTTTAAAATTAAAATTTTATGAAAATAGTTTTTTGACACCACTTAATAGTCATATTATAAACATATTAGCATGCACAAAAAATTAGTGGTTTCTTCAGTCACTTATATTTGTTTAAGTCATATATCATTTTTGATATTACATAGAATATAATGGGATATAAGAAATTAATAAACAAATGAATAAAATATTTTTTGTTAAAAAAGCGTAAATAAACAAATTTATATAACGAACAAATCTGTTTCAAATAAAAAGATAGCATTAGGATAAACAAGTAATCTTTCTACAAATGGATATCGTGGGGTGCTAATACTTTCTCTAAACGTAATCAACCCTCATACTTGAACTCTAAATTATGTAGACTTTTGATGTTCTAATCACATCGTTGAAAATGATTGGTGATGATTCATTTTAATTGCTGAAATCTACGTGCATTTTAAATTTATATCTCACGTCTTTCATCTTATGCTATAAACTCATTATTTATGCGTGATAAACTCATTATTTATGCGTGAAATCACTCATATTTGTTTAAGTCATATATCATTTTTGATAATACATAGAATATAATGGGATATAAGAAATTAATAAATAAATGAATAAAATATTTTTTTTGTTAAAAAAGGGTAAATAAACAAATTTATATAACAAACAAATCTATTTCAAATAAAAAGATAGCATTAGGATAAATAGGTAATCATTCTACAAATGGATGTTGTGGGGTGCTAATACCTTCTCTACACATAATCAATCCTCAAACTTGAACTCTAAATTATGTAGACTTTTGATGTTCTAATCACATGACTGAAAATGATTGGAGATGACTCATTTTAATTGTTGAAATCTACGTGCATTTTAAATTTATATCTCACGTCTTTCATCTTATGCTATAAACTCACTGTTTATATGTGGAGTTCATCCATTCGCATTGTGTGCCATTGTGACACAAGAAAATTGTGTTTGAAAATTGTTGATGATAAAATTTGATAAACCTAAATCTTAGTCAACCAAAACAGTTTTGTAATCCCTAAACTGCAAGCTATGGAAGCAAATGTAAACAAGAAGTAGATAGAGAGAAAGGAAGGACAATGGGCATTAGGAGCTTTTTAATATGGTTTGGCAAAAGTTAATGTACCCCTATGTCCACGATGGTTATATTTGCTTTTAGGTGGTGGTTTCTCTATTGTGTTTAATAGAGTGATAATATAGGAGTTCTCTCACTATTCTGACAAAGTCTTTGCATGTATCTCTCCCTCACCCATTACAATGATTCTTCCCTCCTATTTATAAAAACGAGGAGGGTTACAAGTGTAATTTCACAAATTTATAAAACTATCATTTTCATTGCTGTGGGCAATAAATGCTTGGCATTTCACTATGGGCTGTTGGAGGCTAATGTGTTAGTTTTAGGGGCTGACTTGTTAGTTGGGAGAATGTGCCTCTAGTTATTGACTGGACTATAGAGTTCTAGGCCCACGATCATATTGTTCAGTTGGTAGTCTGGACTTGTGCTAGGTGACTTGCTAAGTTGTAGAGGTTGATCTCGTTCCTTAGTTTAATCTGAGATGAATCTTCTGGTAAATGACTGGGGTGGAACGTTCTGACTAGTGAGCCATGACCCATCCTTCATGAGCTAGAATCTTGGTCTTGTCCTGTGCCTTAACCTCGTGACTAGTAAGCTAGTGTCTCTGTCGAGTAACCTCAACTTTGGGACAATCTAGGCCTCTTCTGGTTGGACTTGTCTTCTGTTGGGCCTTTGTTAACCCATTTTGCACTATCCCTAAAATACCTATAACATTAGCCCCAAACTCTCAGTTCGCTTTACGAACTAGCAGTTGCAGTTTGCTAGCAAAGTCTTTACTTGCAGTCGGTAATGTTGTCAAGTGTTTGCTTACAGTTTGCCATGTTGTCATCTCAGGATTCAGCCTTATTACTTTATCTACACTAGGCCATACTTTCTACTGCACATATTTCATATTCATTGGCATGGTAGCCTTGTTTTTTCTCTAGACCATTTGATTAAGAACAACTGAATAATCTCTAGATTTTTCAGTGAGGCCAAACTAGTTTATTTAAAGTGTGGAGACCTTCTTCCTTCCTCACGGAAAGACCAAATGAGTGTATTAGTTAAGCCCCCTATGTTCTTGATGATTTGGATCTTTGATGAAGTTCTACAAGGTATGTATGGCCTATTGCAAGAGTTCCTCTTTAAGGATCCTGGGAAGTTTTGTTAGTAGGAGCCTTCATAGATAATTTCTCTTTAGGGATCTTAGGAAATTTTGTTACATTCCTCCATTCCCTCCCTATTGATCATGTTGGATGATATAACTTTTTCCCTTTGCTATTTGGTTTTCTTGCGTGGCAAGCCAATTTGATTGGTTTTTCAGCCTTCTTACTCGGCTGAGTAAACTATTTGGCTTTTTGAGTACCTTATAGACACTTGAGTAAAGGAATAAGCTATATGCTCAAGAGGAGGGCAAGGAAAAGTTAGAGCAGTTTGGCTTGCTCACTGCTCGTAGGATCTGGTTCTTAAAAACTAGTTCCTCCTGCATATTATGGCTATAGGCTTGCTGGCATTCAACTCTTCCTTAGTCAATTGTAGGCTTGCTTTAATTTGTACCCTTGAACCTTCATGTGAATTTACCTCATTGGAAGAGGTTTTGTGATGAATGATCTTTTTGTTATTCTTGCCTTTCCAAACGCTATATTAGTCATTTAATAGGTTACAGTTAATAATATAAATGAGTTCCTACAAATCATAACTTGATAAGTGTTAGATAAAATGAATGTTCAATAGGTCAATCAACCTCGGATAATATTAATTAAATTAATATGAATGGACTTCAGTCAATAAATCATGACTTAAAAGATATATGCCATGTTGGATGACCAATCGGTCACATTAGCCCAATATGATTAATTGCAAACTTAAGCACTGGAGTGCCTCTGCTAATGATGAGCTCGACCACTGGAGTGTTTGAGCTTATAGCAAGTTTGAGCATCGGAGTGCCTAAGTAGGTTGCATGGATGCGCCTTGGTTCGCATAAGATTTTGGTGCTTAAGTAGGTTATACGAATGCACCTCAACAAGCACAACTTGGATGCAGAGTCTGGTAGGTTACATGAATGTGCCTTAATCCATGCAAGATTTTGGTGCCCCAGGCAGGTCGCACGGATGTGCCTCAGCTGGCACAACTTGGATGCGGAGTCTTGATAAGTCACACGAATGTGCCCTAGTCCATGCAATCCATGTAAGATTTTAGTACCCAAGTAGGTCGCACAGATGCATCTCAGCTGGCATAACTTGGATGTAAAGTCTTGGTAGGTCACACGGATGTGCCCTAATCCATGCAAGATTTTGGTGCCTAGGTAGGTCACATAGATGCACCTCAACTAGCACTTCTTGAACGCAAAGTATTGGTAGGTTACACGAATACACCTTGGTCTACAAAAGATTTTGGTGCCTAGGTAGGTTTTATGGATGCGCTTCAACTAGCACTTCTAGACTTGAAGTCTTGGTAGGTTGCACGGATACGCCTTGGTCTGCAGAAGACTTTGGTGCCTAGGTAGGTCGCACAGATGCACCTCAGCTAACACTTCTTAAATATGGAGTTTTGGTAGGTCACACAGATACGCCCTAGTCTGCACAAGATTTTGGTGCTTAGGTAGGTCACATGGATGTGCCTCAGCTAGCATAACTTGGACACAGAGTCTTGGTAGGTCGCATAGATGCACCTTAGTTTGCATAAGATTTTGGTGCCCAGGTAGGTCATATGGATATGTCTCAGCTAGCACTTCTTGGATACGAAGTCCTGGTAGGTTGAATGGATGTGCCTTAGTCCACACAAGATTTTGGTGTCTAGGTAGGTCACATAGATGTGCCTCAGCTAGCACTTCTTGAAAGTGAAATCTTGGTAAGTCGCATGAATGTGCCTTGGTCTGCACAAGATTTTGGTGCCCAGATAGGTCATATGGATGTGCCTTAGCTAGCTCTTCTTGGATGAGGAGTGGGTCAAAGGTTGCAACCTATTGCTCATGATTTGTGATCTCATGGTCCATTTGGCATGCTTTCACTCACTTTGTCTGCGACTCTTAGGTTTTTGCCACTGTCTAATGTAATCATTTCTACCTCAATAAGTGTCTTTGCCAAGTCGGTGATAACTCATAGTTGGTGTTCAGTGAATTGTCAGATTGTGGGCATTTGATGGGTTCCCAAATTTAACGGTGAGACTTTGCGCAATATAACTTAAGGAGAACTCTTTTCCTCCTTTCATTTATCATTTGAAATTTAAAGCTCTTAGACTTTTCTTCTTCATCCTCTCAGTCAAGCTTGCATTTATCTATCGCTGTCTGCTATTGTTGGTATTATTCCTACCCACTAGTTTCATGATTTGAGTTTTGCCCTCTGAAAGCTAATTCTGTGCACTTCTTGGACCTTTTTCTCTGGTTGAAACAATGAGTTTTCTTCTTTTAATCTATAGTTTCTGTATGTTGTTATTTTATGGTTTGTGTGAGGCTTGTTTGCATATGGTTGGAAGATCTGAAATGTTGGTTAAAGCTGTATGCTTGTGCATTTTCTTTGTGTTTGGTCTAGCTCTCCTATTTGATTTATCAATAGACTTTAGGGTTTTCGACTACTGTTTCAAATTCCTTATTGGTTTTTTGGGTCCCAGTGTCCCAACGATTGAGTCCCCCTTGACTTTTAGAGTCTAGGCCTTAGATGTGGTGACCTGAGGTGTATGTGTGGCCTGCCATACAGGAAATTGCTAGTCTTAGTTTTCTCGGTATGGTATGCCTTTAATGACATGACCACCCCTTCTTTTTCATATAGATGGTAGCTCACAAATGTTAAAGTCATCGAATAAGAAGTGATAAGGAACTTGACTCCCTAACCCAAAGTAGGAACTTGACTCCCTAACCCAGAGTATGGGGCTAGTGCGACACATTAGCAAAGTGACCTCAAGAAGTGGTGAGGTCATTGGAGAGTTTAGTGCTCATTCAAACCCCGTTAGGGGCCTGGAGGCCAATACTAGTTAGTGACTTTTGAATCATTCAGTGTTCAATCAACATGTTTCAATTGTCAGCTTTTGTGAGCTCTAGACCATAATCCAGATATTTAAGCTCCCTAAAGGATGTCGCGTCATGAAGCCCTTCCCAAACGATTATGATGCTTATCCACCTCGGGAGTTCATTGCCATTAGCCATCAGCACCTCACAGCTAGGTTTAGGTTTCTAGTGCACCCGTACATCATTAACTTTCTAAATAAAGTCAAACTTTGCCCATTCCAGCTTACCCTAAACTTTTATGCCTAGCTCACTTCCTTGGCACTAATATATTTAAGGAATAATCTCCCAAAATCATCGGTCAAGGTTCTTTACTACCTGTACAGCATTAGGAGCTCGGGCTCACTGGACGGGATTTATTATCTTTCGACTTAGCCAACTAAACATAAGAAAATCTTGCCTCAAGGTGATGTTAAAGGCAAATCCAACATGGGGAATTACAAAACCTATTGGTTTTATGTATCCTATCCATCCCTGTGTGATTTTAAAAATTTTGATTTCATCCTTACTCCTGGTGAGCAAGCTAAGGATGTGTGAGTTTGATGATTTATTCACATTTGTTTCTCTGATTCTAACACTTTTCATTTTTGTAGATGAAATCGGCAAGAAGCCAGCCCTTGAGGTTGATGTGCTTGAGGTTTTAGATTAGTTCGCTGCTTCAGACGATCTCCATAATGACTTCCATTTTGATGAGGGTCTTCTGTGCTCCCATAAGCTCACTCTGGCTTTAGGTACCATGCTTACTAGGGAGATAGGAGTCCATTGGCTTAAGGAGATCAACCCAGCAAATTTTGACGATTACAAAATATAATGAAGCTCATCCTTAGGAGGCCGCCACCCGATCTTGATGCAAAAATCTCACTGACTCTTGACATTGATGTACCCCCCACTGCTGAAAGCTAACCTTCGATCTTGGCAACATCACCTTTGTAGGAGCTAGTTTCTTCCTCATATCCTGAGGTGGTTGCCATAGCTTAGGTCACCTCCCCCTTTGAGCTCCCTACCAAAAAAATCAAAGAGGGACAAATGAAAGAAGAAAGTTATTAATGCTTGGAAGCGAGTGGTGCTAGAGGTCGAGGCTGAGGAGTAGCCCACTGGACTCAGCCCAAGGATGGAAGAGTATTTCAACCTTCTTTTGGATAATGTCAAGATGATCCTAGGGCCTCGCAATAGGATCAAAGTATTGGAGTCAGAGGACTCCTCAACCCAACGGTTGGTGAGTTATGCATCCTATCTTAGCCTATTAGCAAGTGGGGTCTTTTTATCCTGGTTCTTCTACCTTTTTCATCATCTAACTTGACTATTTGTTTGCTCAAAAATGGCTCATAATGATGAAGCTAAACAAGACGCTTCAAGCCTAGGATGAAGAAAGAGTAAGTCTTGTAGATGATCTGGCAACCATCACCATTAAGATGTTAGAGTTAAGGGGAAAAGGCTAAGAACACTGAGACCACCTTATCTCGAGAAGTGGTGAACTGTGAGGCTATCACAGTGGACCTCGACAGGGTAGTCAACAACCTGAGAAAAGCAGGGATCAATTTGGACTTGGCTCTTTAATGGGCTGAGCTGGCTATAAAGTGAGCTGAGATAGCAGAACAATGAGCGGGGGTAGCAGAACAGTGAGCCAAGGTTGCTATGAAGGGGCTCGAGGTGGCTAGGGAGGAGGTTGCAAAGGTTAAGGCAGAGACTGCCTCACTAGTTGTGAAGGCAATAGAGAAGGCAAAATCCGAAACCAGCTCCTCTTTCTTTTACACCCTATCGGAGCAACATTTGAAGATAGACTTCTCCATTTTTAGAAAGGATACCCTTAAGGCTATTAAATGCTTCAAGAAGAGGGTTGCTAAGGCCAACTCTTCCAAAAAGGATGCAAAACCTATAGCTAAAGCTCATTCTGCCGAGGTGCTACCTAAAAAGAGAGCGGTTTACAGGTCATGGAAGCTGTTGGAGATCACATGGTAGGTGACCTTGCTATTCCTCTTGCTGACCCTTTGCCCCAAGAAGGCCCAGTTCCTGAAGATCTAGTTTCTTAGGCTATAACTTTTTGTAACTTTGTATTTCCTTTCTTGAATTTTGCATTTATTTCTGGGCTTTGTATAAATTTACTCCGTTGAAGGGAACATCAAAGGAACTTCTGCACTATTCTTATTTGTTTTCACTCAATCTCTATGCTCAAATGCCCCATATGCTTAACTTGGTGAATTTATGTGAAAATGAATACCCAATGGGTTGCACTTTAGCTAACACCCTTCATCCGTTGCATAACTTGCTTTCTATGTAAGACTTTATTAAGGTTTTATTTAGAAACAATCAAATACAAGCGTATAGATTTGAGGAAACTCTTAAGTGTTTTCACTAATTTTCTAAAATAATTTACAAAATTTGAGTCCCTATTGATAGTATGGGAGGAGATTGGTATTCGATGCTTAAGGGAATTTTATCCCATCTATGTCTGCCAGGTGATAAGCCCAATTGCCAATAACTTTCTTGATGAGGTACAGGCCCTCCCAGTTTGGTCCTAAGGTCCCTTCGTTGGCTTTACGAGCTCCAGGGAGAATGAGGTGCAGAATGAGATCATCACGTTTGTAGTTTCGAGCTTAAATCTTTTGATTGTAGCATCTTGTGACCCATTATTGGTAGATCACGACCCTAAGGCGAGCTTTTTCCCTTGTCTCCTCTATTAGATTAAGATTCACTACAAGCAGTTGGTTGCTGTCATCTGGATTAAAAGTCATTTTTTGTTATGATGCCACTTCAAGTTCTATCGAGATCATTATCGCAGATTCATATACCATAAAAAGGCAGTTTCTCCTATGGTGCTACAGACTATGGTTCTGTAAGCCCAAAGTATTCTCGATAGCTCATTTGCCCATGCTCCCTTCTTGGCCTCTAACCTCTTCTTCAAGATCTATTTGATGATTGGCTTTAACTTGTCCGTTGGCCTGTAGATAGTCTATAGTCGAGAAGCTTTTCGTGATTTTGAGTTCATCGCAGAACTTGATGAACTACTCACTATTGAACTGAGTCCCATTATTCGTTACAATTTATTGGGGGACTCCAAATCTGTAAATAATGTTACTCCATATAAACTTTTCAATCTTTGCAAAAGAGATCTTTACGAGCTCCTTTGCTTTTGCCCAATTGGTGAAATAATTCACAATTGCCACTACATGTTTGCAATTTCCGTGAACTATAAGGAGTGGTCCAATTAGGTCCATGCCCCAGATCATGAAAGGCCATGGACTAACCATTAATTGTACGTAGGTTGGTGGGGCTCATGGGATCTTCATGAATCTCTAGCATTTGTTACATTTCTTAACAAGATCAACAGCGTCTTGCTTCATTATGAAACAATAAAATCCCTGCTGGAGAGCTTTTTGGGCTAGAGATTGCTCCTCAGCATGATTTTCATAATGGCTGATAACAAAATATTTGACACATTTATTTGTCCTCTCACTTAGCATTTTAAGTTCCGAAAATGACTTACTTCAGCTGTGTTAGTGCATATTTGTGATTTTGTGTCAATTGACATCATATTGGAAAATTTTGTATAATTGGCCATTTTGAGCAGTTTCTATAATCTAGCTATATCTTGAGCTATACTTGTCCAATTAATGTGATTCTTATCTTGTAGGAAAGCTAAGAGATAGATCTAAAACTTTCATGAAGATCTCCAAGGCTGAATCATATGATTGGTTATTTGAATTTGGAGTTAAAATTGAAGCCAAAACACTATCTTGGGAAATTGACCTCTGTGCACTTATTAGACCATATCTAGAGATATACAAGTCCAATTGAGGTGAAATAAACCCAAATGGAAGCTAACACATAATTTTACATTTCTCATGAAGACTTCCAGAGCTAAAAACATCAAATTAGGTGTCAAAAATAGGTTGCAACAGAGAGGTAGAGTTGCTACAAAATAGGCCTCTGCAGAATTGGTGTTTTAAGGCTCCAATTGGCATACACTTGAGCCCAATGATCCATCACTTTGCCCAGCCCACACTCAGCTAGCTGGAGAATGAAAAGTCAGAAGAAAATCCAAAGAAGCAGCCCTACAAAATGCACCAGCATGCAATGACAGAAGCAGTAACTAGACAGTCATCATTACTTACTCACCTACCAGCTAGCTTCTCTTCTTTTCTACCCAGGTGAAACCATTTGGCTGGTAAGCTTTTAGTCCAGTTTTTGTAGTAATTTTAGTGTAGTTTTCTAGTAGCATTAGGTTAGTTCATTTTCTTCCAATTTTTCTTTGTATTTTCTGCCTCCATGGAAGGCTGAATTGCTGTAACCAGTCCAAGGGGCTGCAACTTGAAGATTAATATTGAGGTTTTGTTCCTTCATTCTTGCATTCAATTGTTAGCCATTTCTTTCCTTTTTCCTCTTTGTTTTGCTGTGAATATATAAGTTTAATGGCTTCATTTGATTTAGATATTATATGATTGTTGCTTAATAATCAATATTAGGAAGAGGATAGGAAAACTAGGCAAT
>JANHAO010000297.1:0-44514 GCA_026873985.1 Saraca asoca
TTCCATATAATCCAGGGATGATATTTCAGCATGTATTTAGAGATTGAAATTTTAAATATAAAGTACTTAATCTTTTTTTAAAAAAGTTGTGATTTATATAATTTTTATGTATACTAAATAAATATATAAAAAATAACAACTTTAACAATCGAATTCATTTAAAAATTATAACTTCTAATAAAAATTATATAAATATGTATCTATATAATTCTTTTTTTTTTGTTTCAAAGGCATCACCCTTAATTCAAACACTTCGACCAACACTGATATCTTATAATCTTCTCTTGGGATTATCACATAAATACTATGAATTATCCATTTTCTTTCTTTTTAAAGAAACAAAAAGTTAGCCGACCAATGCTTTAAAAGAGAATATAAAAAAGAACTTAAAAAAGTTCAGAGGAAGTTATAGGAAACTTCTTCCCAACAAATTTGATCCCATAACGACTCAACCGAAAGACATTAAAGATATAATATTACACTTTTTTCCGACAAAAATAGTGAAAAAGGCACACTTTTTTTTCCCTTTTTTTTAATTTTTTGATAATATAAGAATGTTGTTACCTTAGGAGGGTTATTTAAAATTCTTGCTTTGTTAACGATTTGACAGATGATTCATACGTTGAGAGTTTGTCAGCCTTGGAATTGCAAAAATTCTATCTTGCTGCTTTGCATTTGCTTGGACTTATTCAGACTTTCCAATTACTTATTAGGCACTTCACAGATTTTCTGAGCCACAAGATTTGTAGGATTTTGACGAAAAATATTTTCATAAAAATAAATTTATTATTTATATTTATAATTATAAAATATTAATATAATAAAAAATATTTTATTTATTTAATATTATATATAAAAAGTATTATGAAAATCATCAATCATTTCTTTAAAAAAGAAATTATTTTTTTCTTGATATATATATAATACTGTTGTGTATTATTTTATTGATCATAGAGTATACAAGTGATATAAAAATTCTTTAATTGTATATAAGAAAATGAGATTTTTCTACGAAAAATATCTTTCAATAAAATAAATGGAGTCGTAATATATTAACAATTGAGTTGAATATCTAATAATCTATTATATTTTGGTATGTATCAAAAAAATCAAAAAATTGTACCCAATAGGCAATTTTATAATTTTAATAACTTCAGTGAAATTTTTTATATTTTTCATTTTTATTGTAACTTTAGTTGATGAAGTCGCAACTTCCTTTATACTTTATACATGCAAAATTCGTATAAATTATAACTTTTTATAAAAAAAAAATTATGATATTTTATATACAAAGTTATAATATTTTATATACAAAAGTGAAAAGTGTAACTATGGTAAAAATTTGTGTAAAACTACTTCGAAAGTAAGAGAAAATGTCTCCAGAATTATTATACAACAACTCTCTGCTCATTAAGTTAGATGGAACAACAACCTGATTATTTTACCTTACTTGTAATATACCAACACTTGCATTTAACTGCTAAAAAGCTGAAGTGGGTTGCTCATCATCACTCTCTTGGTTAATTCCACGAATCGATCAACTGATAATTCCTACTGATTTAAATTTAAAGCAACTAGCAAGTGTCACAATTCTTTCTGTTTTATTTTTCAAAAAGGAAAGATTAAGTATCAAGATTTCAAGACCAAGTGCTCGAGATAATGTAAATTGTGGTTTACTCATAAGGAACTTTTCAAGATTCTCTACAAGTCTGTCTTGTTGCAAATTGCAGATTAGTCTGATCATAATTGATAACTAAACAGTGTTTGTGAAAAATGTTTCTGTCCTGATCATCAATCACTATACTAGTGAACTAAGATTTTTCAGCTGTAAAAGAATATTAAATGCGCTTAAAGAAATTACTTTACTCTGGTAGATAGATGTGTTAGGTGTAAGGAAAATACTAAAGCAACTAACAACTTGGTCTGAAAGTGAGTATGGAAAATTATGAATTTCTTTCTTACCCTTAATCAGATTAGTTGGTTCTACCACTTATACATACCAATGATTGCAATTAATTGGCTGCAAATTTCTGACTACTTCCCTCCACTGAGATAGCATTTCCGTATATGTTCTCATACAAAAGTCAGTGGTGAGGCCCAGTCTGCTGAAAGTATTAGATTCGAATCTTCTCACAGTCAATGTATCCAAAAAAAAAAAACCCGTCCTTGTACAAAAACTGGACTACTGACATTGGATAAACCAACGGGAAGTTTGCAGTATAACAAGCACTCTTTTTCAAAGATTGCTTATTGCCTTATCTTCACTGTCTGTAATATTGATTGCAGGACATGTTGCTTAAAGTATGAGTAAAAAGGATTCAATTTGGGCTTGTTGCATAAACATATGGACCATATTGTATTCAAGTTGCACAAGTGTTAACAGAGCCATTTATCATAGCAAAAATCTACGATTGGTTCTTCTAAGAGATTTGAAAATTTAAGAACAAGCATACAAAGTGCACAAAAGTCCAAAAGGAAAAGGCCATATTAGCAGATAATGACAGAGAAGAAAGCCTTATTCAACAGTGAACAACAGCCAAGCATTGAATGATTGGCTTTAAACTTCTAAATCTGATGTCTGAACATTATTTACTCACACTATGAAAACCATGGCAGCATTTCATGAGGATCCTCAGAAATCCGAGGAATCAAGCAAAGCAATAGTGCAGATTGGTTTCTCTGGGAACCCAATTCTTTTGAGTTCAAGAGAAGATGATGAATAAACACTAAAATGCTAATCTAACTGCCACATCTTACTATTTAATCACCATTCTCCAATCCCGTAAACCTATTTAAAACTTAAAAACTATTAATGAAACTCAGAGGCAATCATATTAGAGTCTTTGAGTCACTTCTTTTCAGAGCTAGACCTTCTCTGCCAAAACTTGAAATTCAGATGCCTTCCTTCCAGCATCTTCTCTATCTCCTCCATTGGAAGTCCCTTCGTTTCTGGTACGAAGACAATGACAAAGATGATGGCTGCAACGGTAATGAATCCGAATATCATGAATGTGAATGCTGTCCCAATAGCTTCTGTCAAGGATAGGAAGGACTGAGAAACAATGAGATTTGCGACCCAAGTTGCTGTAGATGCAATTCCTCCACAGATTCCTCGATACCTTAGTGGATAAATCTCCGAATTCACAACCCATGGAACAGTTCCCATTCCCGGTGAGAAGAATATGATGTAGAGTGCAAGGCCAATAATTGCAAGCCAACCATATTTGCTAGGACAACCCTTAGTGTACCATAACCTGTGTTCATCATGGCACTCTGCCTTTGTGGTGTCATTAGAGATCAAACACGCCCCAGGTAAGAGCTGCCAGAGAAGTGAAAGCAGAGTGAGAATTGGAAATGAAAATTGAAAAAAAAAAAATTGCATAAATTTTTTCAATAATGACTATGCAGATTTTACCTTATCAGCTTGATCAGTACAGAAGCCACATTTTGGGGAAGCCTTCAGGCACTTCATACAATCCCATCCACCAGGGCTTCCTGCTTCTCTAAAATCAGGGCAGGTATTATTGAAATGAGTCGTTTCAATTGCGCTAATCATTGGCGAGTTAGTTTCAGCCTCATGGAAAGCAACAGTTAAAACAGCAAGGGAGACTACAACACCAGACAAACTGATTAACATAAGCTTCTTCCTCCCAGTCTTATCAATAAAGCATATGCTCACAATGGAACCAAATGCATTTAGCCCGGCCGTGATAAGTGACAGAAGCAGTGCCATCTGATTGGAAGCATAGCCAGCCAATTGAACTATGGCCGGACTGTAGTACAGGACTGTGTTGATACCAACAAATTGCTGGAAGCTCTGGAGTCCCACCCCAGCATATAAACCTCTTCTAACTGTTTTAGTTTTCAGCAATTTGATTAAGCTGACCTTATCAGATGATTCTGATTCCTTAATTTCTATATCAACAGATTCCTTCAAAGCAGCAATTTCTGCTTCAACTTCACTGGGTGAGTAAATCCTCCCCAATATTGCTTTACCTTCCTCATCCCTTCCCTGTCATAACATGTTAAACAAGAAAAACCAGTCAATTTATAGTTTTTTCAACACAAAAATTACCATATTAAAAAGCGACGATGAAGGAAGTAACCTTTCTGAAGAGCCAACGGGGCGATTCAGGGAGCGTACACATCAGTATAATTTGTATTAAAGGCGGTGCTGCAGCTACCCCCAACATCCACCTCCATGTACCCGGTGCCTGATCAAAATAAAGGACACAATTTCTATCAAACATATCATCAAACAACTTATGTTTAAAATTATATCTTGATGGAAAATAGATAATTCGATGCTCTTACGTGAGTAAATCATTTCCTTGTGCACTGGAGATCAATATTATCATTTGAGCTAAACACAGGTGGCATAAGCTACATTAAAATAAGCTAAATTTTATACCTTAGTGAAGGCTAGATTGATAAGGTAAGACAGGAATTGTCCACCAGTGATGAGAAATCCATTAAGACTAACAAGAGCTCCTCGAACTCGGCTCGGAGAGGCTTCCGAAATGTAGAGTGGGGAAGCCATTGATGCCATTCCAACACCAAATCCAACAAAAACTCTTCCAACAATGAGGATTGCTGGATTCATAGCTGCAGCCATGATACAAGCACCAATAAAGAAGAGGGTGTCTGCAATAAGAATTGCCACTTTCCGTCCGAAACGATCATTGATCCATCCACCAACTGCAGCTCCTATGATTGCTCCAACAAGTGCCATACTTACTATGGCTTCCTGTTTTATCAACATCAAGTTTCATCATTTATAACATCTCATAATATATTTGTGAAATTATTATGTTTTCATAATATCAACTGGTTTCTTAGATATCAACTTTGAGTTCAAATCAAAAACGAAGAAAATAGTAATGATTTCTGGAACAAAATTGTGTACATAAATGATTCACTTCATGATAACAAAATTTACAGTCTCTCCAGAACTTCTAGTTTCCATTTTTTTTTTCCTTCTTTCTATATTTTCAAAAGGCATCATCAGTCTTTTTTTTTTTTTTTATTTTCCCTGGCAATTTTAAGATTAGAATCTTCACTTCAAATTCAATTCAACAACAAAGGGGAAAAAAAAAAAAAGAACAGAGATGTGTGACCGAAGTTTGAACATCAATTTTAAATATTAACATTTATTTCTAAATGAAAGAAATAACTTTTAGACAAATGAATTGATATAATTTTCATAAAGAAAAAATTAAACAATAAATGACACTTGGTTTCATAAATGGGGAAGAAAAAATTGATCAACACTTTTTTTTTTTTACTATGTTTCATAAGTCCATCTAAGAATTTTTCATTTTGAACCCTTAGTAATAGCAAAAATAAATAAATAAATAAATAGGAGAAAAGTTTGAAAGAACAGTTCTTCTGTTCTGTACAATTGAAATTTGATAACTATTTTCCGAGTTTTTCAATTTTTTTATTTTGTCAAATATTTTCCGAGTTTGAGTTTTTTTTTTCTTTTTTCTTTTTTTTTTTTTTTTTTGCTCCATAATTTCTGACGTTAGAGTGGTGAAGCTAAGATCCTTATTGGGCCAATCAAATCTAAAGCCCACAAGTTAGATCAAGTGAGGTCGGGAGGGATGTAGTAAGTCAAGACTCGTGACTCCGCTTTTTTTTCTTTTTTTTTTTAATTACCAATTTGAAACACTTTTACCATTTTTAATTTAAAAATTAAAAAAATAAATAAAAGCTATCACCTCCGTTAAATCCGGATCAGGTCATATATCCACCGATAAATATTCACGAAGACAACAAAAAAAAAAAAGAGAAAAATAATACATCACAAAAAAAAAACATTTCTGCGATTTCTTAATCAAAAGTTTAGCAGGCGTTTCTTCTCGTGATCACTAATAAATAAGAACAAAAGTAGACAAAACTTCAATTACCGAAAAAAGGACAAAAATTCATCCAACTTGATGTAAAATAATTATAAAAAATTAAAACATATATTCTTTCTCGTTTAAATTCAGAAAATTTTATCTTATTTTATAAGTAAAAGAATTTTCTTACTTAAAAAAATTAAATAAACATGTACTTATTAATAATTTTTTTTAGTACTCACGTAAATGTAGATCTAACTTATTTTTCTTGTCTTGAAATCAGAAATTTTCTTGTCAGTAATACATTTTTGGTATAAAAAAACGGATATTCAAATAATTAAAGCATGGTTTTGTTTTTATTTGCACAAGTTGAAGTATGAAATAAAATCAGCTTAAAAGGGGCATTAATGACCATTAAAATTACCTGCAACCAAGTTGCTCTGTCAACAGCTTTGAAATCATCTCTGATATATAACAGAGCCCCAGAAATCACACCTACAAACAACCATCATTCATTTAAATCAAAACATACAAATTAAGGCATAGAAAAACAGAGACAGAAACAGAGATTCAATTTTTGTTTGAACCAAAAACAGAGCAAAACAGAGACTTAAAAACAGAAAAAGTTTGTCATGTATCAAGTTTAATCGATCGAAGACAACAGCTAGACTTAAATCACACGACTTAAAGGTTAGTTCAATTTTTTTCAGTATCAAATTCAAAAAAAAAAAAAAAAACTGTTGCCTATTTTAAAGACTGAAATATAGAAAAGCAGACAAATTTGTGTATGTTTGAGGGATTAAATAAAATTTTATAAAAATGGTCGTAGGAAGTAAAAAAGGGAAAAGCAGATAAAAATAAAGAGAAAAAACAGAGAAAAAGAAACAGAAGAAAGGGAAAATAGTTCACGAATTGAATAAAATATAATGAAAAATATGGAATATATTTACCAGTATCATAGCCAAAGAGAAAGCCACCAATTCCAGCAGAGAAAGCGAGACGAAGAACGTAAGGATTCTTCCATGAAAGAGCCAAACATTCTCTGAAAGCTGACATATCAGCTTCCACAACTCCTCCTTCCATGTTGTTTTGTTTTGTTTTCTTTCTTACAAAAACTAAAGACTCTCTCGGTTGTGTTTATCTTCTTTCCTTCCAAACACCCATTAAAGGGGAAGAGAGGCTTGGTGAGAAAATTTTAGCAATTGGGTGTGTTTCCTAGAAAATTGAAGAGAAACTGAGAAAGAGTGTGTGAGTGAGACAGGGGAGAAGGAGGTGAGGTAGTGTATTTATAGACGAGAAAAACGCTGGGACGAACCGCTTTCAGACTGCTATTATTACGATGGACATAAAAAATACTCGAATTTTGACTTGAAAATTGATTAAAGAAAATAAAGCTATTAGGGTATTAATTTTCGGCTAATTTTAGGAAATAAAGAAGTCTGATGTTTTTGTTTGGTACAGGGATTTTGAGTATAATTAATTATGAGTAATTATTTAATATTTAAAATAATTAAAATATAATTAATTTTGTTTGATATACTTAATTATTTTTAAACGAATTGATTATAGGTAATTTCATTTATATTTAAAAGCTTTGTTCAGTAATTAAATTTATAGGAAGAATATTTTAATTTAAAAAATCTCTTGCAAGACAAAAATTATGACCAAAACAAAAAATGATCCATGTGATTTTGAAATATAATTTATGAATTTAAATTCAATCATTACGGGATCATGTACTCATATATTATGGCATTATTAAAATTTTCTTATTATCAATAAAGAATTTTAATTATTCTTATTTAAAAAAAAAACATAATTTCTTTTTATTCACCAATAATATTAAAAAATTATGATAACAATAAATCATATTTAAGCTCATAATTATTTTGAAAACACCTTCAAAAATTTAGTCAAACATATTAAAGAAAAGAATAAAATTAATTATGAATTCCATAATTAAATTGATTTTAAGCTATAAAAATTAATACCAAACATGTGCCAAAGCAAAAAGGCTTATAGTTCTGGATTAGAGTTTTTAAAATAGAAATTAAAATTAGGAAATGATAAATTGCAATTTATTGGAAAATTATAAGCTAAAGTCAGGACCACCATACTTGAGCAATGCATCCTTATCCAACCGACCATCTATAATAGTCCCACATCGTGTAAGTTTCCAACTCTGGTTGGCCAGTTAAGGTAGCAGCATTTTCCTTCTCCACTTTTTCAATGGAGGCTGGTAGTTGCATTTAACGCAGTATAGATTATTTGCACTTAACTTAACGTGCCTGGTCAACGTAAAATTTGAACGAAATAAGATGATAATATCTCATCGAATCATAGAATTTTCATTAAATCGTTAAAGTAATGAAATAAATTTTCTTATATTTTATTTTTTATGTTTTATATATTTCAAAATTATTATTATATTAATAAACAATAAAATAATTTTAATTATTTAATATATTTATTATAATTTTATTATTATATTTTTATTAATAAAATTTAAAATAAAACATTTTTAATTATTTTGTAAAACAAGTATTATTTATTATATAAAATTATTTAATATAAAATAAAAATTAATGAATTAGAATTTATTATATTATTATAGGAAAAATTTTATTTAATCATAATTTTGATGATATAATTTAAATATGATATTTTTATTATTTTTCGTATAAATATATTTTTATTATATTAAATAATATAATAAAAGATTAATTTTAGATTATTAAATTGAAATAGATATTTATTATTTTTTATAAGAATATTATTGCATAACTATTCTTTTCTATTCCATTCCTTCGTTACTTTGTAATAGCAAATATAAAAATATTCATTCTATTTCCCATCATATAAAAAAAAAAATTATACAATGATTATTCCATTTTATTGTATTTTCATTTCAATCAATAAAAAATTCATAAATTATAAAAGTTAATTGAAATTAGATTATAGCATATATGTAAAAACTAACAAACAAACTATTTTACAAGTTAAATAAAAAAATTTGAAATTTTTGGAGTAAAAAGTCATTTTTCATAAAATATTATAATTTTATATGAATTTTATAAATGGGGGAAAGTGCAAATTTATTCATAAAATTTGGAGCACAAAAAATTGATAAAAGTTTACAAAATCAGATTTGTATTAAAAATTACAGTTTCTTTTGAGAAGTTGTGGAAAAGTGTAAAGTTTTTACAAAAATTCCAACTCTGCACGGATACAAAATTTTATTCGTGTATGGGAGCAGATCCAACATAATAATGACCTATTTTTCAATTCTGAATGTAAAGCGGTAGACTACAAATAGTCTGTGATGAATGGTAGAAGATTTTAACAATTTTTTAAAAATTGGCCAAAGAAAATTTGGCTTCTTTTACATCCGCTTGTACAATGAATACGACAAATCACGAGAGAATGATTAATGTGACAGTATTCAGAAATTTGGAATTTAGAAGAATATAACAATGTGGGCGGCATACGGTATTTCATCATCATGTGGCAAAAACAGATAAAATGAGTTTCAAATTTATTATTGTCTAATCTCCATAACAGGAATATATTTCATGTTTAATATCAATTCAATTTGAATGGTCTAAAGATCAATGTTAAGACTCATGAATGATTTTGTCAATTTTTTGTATCATATTGCTTAAGTTTTGGAGACATTTCATAATCAATAAATGTCCTATAATTAAAACAATGATTAAATCGAAAGCTATATTAAATAATTTTTGTTCCCATCTAAAATTAACTGTACAATGACATTCATTGAAATATGTTTCTTGTTGGAACATTTTCATTTAGGTAATGGCTCATTTATAAAATCTTTTTCAAAATTTTAATAATATTTTTAAAGAAATTAGATTTTTATTTTTAATTTAAAATTTAAAAATTTATTCAAAAATGTTCATATTTTTAAAAATATTTTTAATTTAATATTTTCATAAAATATTTTCGTAAAAAGATAGATATTTTATATTCTTATAACATGAAAATATTTTAATTATATAAAAAAAATTATTTTATCTATAATTTTATTATTATTTTACCATCTTAATCTATCATTATTTATCGTCATTAATCACTTTCCACTATCACCTATTGACATTAACCTACATCTATTATCTCTCATAATCATTCATTATTATTGACCATCATCCAATATCATCTCTAACACATCATCCATTATTATTGGTCATCACCTACTATATCCTTCTATCATTAATAACTTCTTATCAACCATTTAATTTTCAATAATGACACTTTTAATAATTTAATAATATTTTTAAAAATATATAAATTGATTAAAATATAACATTATGACATTCTTATAAATTCTTTTAATTGAATCAAATATAGTAACATGGCATTCCTAAGAATTACATTCTTAAGAATCAGATTTTCAAAAATTTTAAGATTCTTGAAAATATATAATTCCGTGAATCAAACTCCACCTTAAAATATGCCCAATGGTAAAAAAGGTACACCGTGTAGGCAAAAATACAGTCAATTGAGAAAAAAAAATGTTTTAGATTAACACTTCCTTCATTTTCAACTAAACTAATGATAGATGATTCTAAATATTACACTACATATAATTGAATATATGAATGATGAAATCGGGAACTTAAATTAAATAAAAAGTTTACTGATATTAATCAATCAAAAGACTAAAATGGTAATTCACTTTTAAAAAACAAATTAACAAGATTAATAATAATCAAAATTCATGGCACGATATACTTGAAAGATAAATAATTAAATATTACATATATAGACTAATATTCTTATGAAAGTCTTTGATCAGAATACATCCAACTTCTACATGGTAAATTGGGAGATTTATGATACCATTGGCATATAGGAACACTTTAAAATCAAATTTACCTTTTTTTTTATTAGTATCCTTTGTTTTTGGTTCTTCCAAGCATACTCAACATGAGAAAGCCAAAGAAAATTATTTTAAAAAAAAGGAAAAAAAATATACACGAAATTTTCCATTTCCTACAAGACTTGCTTAGGCCATTGAGGAAATAACATAATTAAAAACGAGATTTTTCCATCCCCACATTAGCATTTTGGCATTATCTTACTATGGAAGAAATAAAAGATTCTAATTGAGAAAAAGAGAACAAGCAAACAAACAAAAAACCCACGAGGCAAACAGACAATGTACCTGTTGCTTTCTTTGAAGAACGAACATGCATGTATATGAATTTCAAATTGTAGTGAAGATAATAGTCGGTGTGTATATCATTCTTCAACTAAAATGCCAAAACAACCCAATTCTTCAATTTGCCATAATACATGGTGGAAGAAAAAAAAATAAAAGGATGTTATTGCCATTTGCAAAGAGATAAAAGGTTAAACGAATGAAAATAAAGCTAAAGATATATACAAGTTAATATTAACAGAAAGAAATAAAAAGTTAGAGAAAAGTCACCTTCAATCAAACCTTCGATCTATCCCTTCATGAAGAATTATCTATCTTCTGAACTACTTTCAAGGATTGAACCAACCGAAAAGAAGTCAAACTCCTTTTGTTTCATGACAAAGAATGGAGTAGTAACCACTTGTAGCAAATAATAGTAAATCTTCTTTTTCTTTGGGGAAGATGGTTCTTCGTCATATAAATATTATTTGAGTAATATTAAATACAAAACTTTAATTCTTACAACTGATCCACAATCAAAGAAAACATATATTTCATAATTCAATCTTTTCATATTTCAACGGGTTCAATTCTAAAATTTAGTAAATGCATTTATAGATTTAATAACTACATTTATACATACTCTTTTCACTGTGATTCTGGCACTGCTGTCATAGGGATCATTTTTCTTCTCTAAAAGCTAAATTACAAGAACCATAGGCATTGTGCAATTTATCAGCCATATAGTTTGAACTCAGCAATATACGCTCTTGAACCATTAATTGCAAATAATTAACCCGCTTCTCTCAAGTATTATATCAATTTTCATTATATGCCAAGGGCATATGACTTGCACGTATATCAATTTTCATTATATTCGGAATACTGAAGCTGAAAGGTGGATGAAGGTCTGGAGAGTCAAGAACCTGCAAATATAGAAAGTCAAGTATATACAGCGGAAGTGGTCCGCTAAACATGCTTTGATGGCTAAGTCAGTATTTGAGTGGAGTTTTGGATAGTGTAAGCTAAAAGTGTCTGTAAGAGTGAGTATCAGGTGATATATATAGGTATTGAACACACCAATTGGTATGCCTCTAAGCAAATGGCATGTGACCACATGTCTTCTATGTATTAGAGATGCTCACTGGAATCTTGCTAGGCAGTTGGCACTGTCACATTGCTTGTGCTGGCTTGATCACATTTTTTGGCATCAGTCTAGTAAATGGTTTGATTTACATGGTTCTTCCTTGATACACTCTAGATCATTCGATTATAAGAGTAGTTGATCGATCGTGACACTCCAGACTGCATTAACTCTGCTAATCATTAGCCAATCGACTACTGGTCGATCAACAAGGAACTAGTGCATTTTAGGTTGTATCATTTGCCCCCTTCCCTCTCAGGGAATGCTCACTCAAATTTACCAGAAGTCCCTTCATTTTCCCATGCTAGCTGCTACCTATGTTAAGCTTGCCTTAAATTCCAGCAATTATGATTTATTGTCTCTAGAAGTCTCAAGACCCATAATAGTCACTTCAGTGATATAGATTATCATCTGGGTCGTTGATCCCGATCATCTTTGGTCATTGGATTTGCGTTCGCTCCTCTATAAAAACTAGTTGCACCTCCTTAGTGCCTTCTTACTTCACGTTTTGCTTCTTACCTTGATTGTTGCATTACTGCTGCCCTACTCCAGCCTTAGACTTCAGAGGTTTCCTCAACTACTCTTACTACTTCTACTCGTGCCTTCACACCTCTGCAAGTATCTTCCTCTTCCTTTACCTCCTTTGCATTATTGCATTTTAATTTTCTACACTTTTTCCCTTTTGTAAACTCATCAAATACGGCAGTCCATCTCCTGCATTCATACTTGGCATTTATGTCATGTTATTCTCGTGCCCTAACCAGTGTTGCATTGAAGAATCTGGTGCCCCTACTTTCCTTCTTTAACATTTTTCTTGGGATCTGGGTTTTCGTTCAACCTTTCACCTTTAATCATCTTTCTTGCTTATTTTGCCCTTAATTGTTTTTTCTTTTGCTTTCTTTTATAGGTGGGCTTTGTAATTGTGTTTCTTTCTCTTCATGTCCGATAGACCATGCGACTCCATTGACTTGTCATTGAATTCTAATTCTTCTTTGGACCTCAGTGAATACTCTTTGAAAAAATCATCTTCAACTTTACTTTTCCTCTCCAATCAATAATGACTGACCAATCCCACAACATGCAAGGGAATGAATGGGTTCACCTTATAAACACCGCCCCAAACAATCTCAAGGACATCCATCCTGATGCAAAGTCTATACTCTGTTGAATAGTGACATCCGAATATGATCCAAGAGCTGGAGAAAATCCATATCTTGGAAGATTCTATCAAAGGTAATGTCTTTGAGCCTGCCCTGGAAGATGAGCGAGTTTGCAATTATGACACTTCTTCTTTTTTAATGTTCTATGGGGATGTATTTGATTGACTTCATGTCTGCCCCCTTTTACCTCTTTCCAACAAAGCATGCTTTGCACCATGGATGCCTACCCCTCATAACTGACTTGGAATGCTTAGGCCTTTCTCACCTACTTCAAAATACTAAGCACTCGTATTCAGCTTAAACCAACCGTTGATTCTTTTTTCTTTTTCTTTTCCTATGTGCGGAAAAAAATTGGTGGTTGGGTGCACTTCCTTCAATGTTATGACCGAGTACCTTCAGAGTATGGTTGCTAGTGTTCACACTTGGAAACATTCCTTTTTCAAGGTTCGGGTTGCTAAAGGATTTCACCATTTGTTCCTGCAAGATGAAAAATTGATCTACCTTATCCGATGGACTAAATTTCCCAAACCATCATTGGGTGACTCCTTTGAAAATCTTTTAATTGTCAAGTAGGATCTTATGATCCATCTTTTGGCATTAGGATCATTCAATGCCTAAGTCATTCTTGATATGTGACCTAACATAACACTTGTTATTTACTTACTTCACTTTGCTAACTTGTTTTATTTTTAGGCAACTGGTTGAACGGTTCAAGGATAGAGATTCTCTACTTGAAGATGGATCTAAAGCAGATGATTGAGATTTGCGCTTGGGCTTATGTCAAGGAGAAGCCCATTGTGCCATCCATTACCCAAATTAAGTCAACACCACTAGCCAAGGACACTCCCATCTCTCATTTTGCCAATCGACCTACTACTACTCCTAGTCGCAACAAAACACTAGTTATAAGGAAATGTAAAGCCTCCTTTGAAGAACAAAGTAAGGCAAAGGCAAGGAACTGAGTCCACCTAATACGACTGCTCTTCCTGCAAAAAAGATCAAGGTAGGCAATTGGAAGGAGCTATTTCTGATCAATGCTTTTGAAAGAAGTAGTTTAGCTTTTAAAACCATAGACAACCTATGGTATAAAGATGCTAACTATGGCATATTTTTGTACAACTAACTACTTCTTCCACTTGACTATGATCATGCTGAGGAATTCGTTCTCAACCATGGCCTACTACGTATGCTGAAAGCTTTTGCTATTAAGATGGCTCACTCTCTTACAACCTACTGGCTACTATTTTGTCCTTTACTTTAAATGAAAGGGAGTTGGCAAAGATCGATGCCATTGCTATGGAGAAATTATAGAAAAATTTGGAGACTAAATCGTAAGAGGTGCTTAAAAAGGATAAAAGTATATATTGTTGATCTGACCAATTGTATAGCCGAATTGGTGAAAGAGCAGGATGTTTTGTCTCATCGAAGTAAGGCCTTAGCTACTAAATAGAGCACCCTGTCACAGAAGAGTGACAATCTGGTGAAAGAGTTGGAAGCCAAATGGCAAGCCCGATCAAACTACGAGACTGCCTTTTAGAAAGAATTGATAACAATAGTACAAGAGACTAAAGACCTTAACTTTCCAATGATGTAGATAGGGTTTACAAGATCTATCAACCAGATCCAACACTTTAACTTAGACATGATTGTGGATTTGTCTAAGCTTTAGTTAGACAAAACATTAGAGGAGGTGTTACAAAGCATAACTAAAGAGTAAACTTGTCTTTTACTCCTTCATTCTCTCTTTTGTTGTTATAAACTTGTGCCTCTTGGCAAATCTAATGAATCAGCCTTCTTTTTATATTCTTGACATCTCAACTTAGGCTTCCAATGGGTTGATTCATTTTGCTAATTGCTTTATTACAGTTTTTTTCGCAGGGTAAGGCTCCAACAGGCCAATGTTGAACGACCATACTTCCTTTCATTATAATCATCTTCGACTTCCACGTGCTCATGTTTTAACCAGGTTCATCTTGCAAACACCCACGAATTGTCTGACATCACAATAACCAATATGCCTTTGAATTTCATGAATTGACTACTTTAGGGTGTCCCTTTTTTCGAAGAATTGACCATTCGAGGGTCTTTACCATTCCAAGGCCTCTCCCAAACCCCAGTATCTTATATTTTCCATGAGCATTAATTTTTACTAAGGCAGTCATCTCAACCACCTACTTTAGCTTTTTCTAGTTATTGCATTTAGCCTGACTCTTTATGTAAATCAAACCATCTTTTTTGTTAGCCATGATATTACTCCACCATTATAAGCTTTGGTTGCTATGATCTGCCCTTTCCTTCTTTGGCATTCTTCCTTGATTCTCAGTTGCGCCTTTTACCAGTGAGTTTCTTTGTATCCACTTGGATTTTATTTTTGACTGTTATTCCTTGATATATGCTAATAATAAAGGTCATTTAAGATTGCTAATCAAATCCATGGGTTCTAAGCAATCATCGAAGTTTCGTACTTGGGCTTAGCTGAAGCAAGAGTCTCTTTGGCCAACTAACTTAAGCCAGGATCGTTAGCAATCTTTAAAGGCTATTCATCTTCTCCCGACCACGCCTGTATGTCCCTCCTGGATGAAAGGTTCTCAATGAGGGTTCCACCTTGGGCTCAGAGAACAATGTTTATGCTAACATGGATGATGAATATCAGGACCTCTAATGCGATCTCTCTAGATTTGATAACAGAATTAAATCCTAAGAGGAGCTATTTGAAGAGGTGAAAGACTTAAAGTCTATTTAGCATAGAGACCTCGTAGGAGGCCATTCAAAGCCATCTTTTATTTGAATTATAGTATTTGCTATTGTTGTCTTTTTTATGTAAAGGTTATGCTAAACGACTATATGAACTTATGTTTTGATGTTTTTAGCCCCTCAAATGATTGCATGTGTTTGTACTAAATTTTAACGTTTTTGCATATCCGAATGACCATATGATTAGATTTAACACACTTGTTAATGCTAAAAGGCATACTTATGTTTTTTAGTGTACTGAGGAATCTACCCGAATCGAAGGATCTGCTCGAATTTTGATTATATCGGAGGATCTGCTTGGACCAAAGGTTCTCCTCAAATTTTGATTATACCAAGGGATCTGCCCGAATTGAGGGATCTACTCAGATTTTTTAGACATATAGGATGTAATTTTTCTTCATTCATCCATGTTGGATACACTAAATACCACTCAGGCAATTAAACTTGACCATGATATCGTTTCATATGTGTAATATTCTATGTTTAGGAATAAGTTTTCCTTGTATAGTTTCTAGGTGATAGGCACTATTGAGGAGGTTCTCATGTACACTAAATGGCCTTTCCCATATGGTGGTTAAGGGCTTGTTTGATTACTATTTTTAAAAACAGTTTTCTGTTCTTGAAAATATGGGTCTGTTTTTAAAATAAAAAAACTTATTTGGTAGGGTTGTTTTTAAAAACAGTTTTTAAAATTTTGTTCTAAAAAAATAGTTTTTAAAAACATCTCAGGGCTATTTTCAAAAATAGTTTTTAAAAATAAAAAAATAAAAACACTTCCAAATAGGCCTTAAATTTCCTTCATTTTGTGCTTTTCGTTAGCCATTTGCCCTCCATATGACCAAGTTTCCTTTTACAAAGGCTCTGCTCCTTATTCTTTTGTTCGTAACTTTGGCATTCTTTTGTTTGTAACTTTGGCAATCATTACTTTATAGCATTCATTCCATGACTGAGCTACTTGTCTTATTTCAACTAGCATATCGAGTTTTCCCTTCCTTCTATCTTTATTTTTTTTGCTATTCATACCATTCCCTCTTTTCAAAACACTACCCCAATTCGACCGGGAGTATGACTTCACTTCCATAAGTGAGCCTGAAAGAAGTTTCACTACTAGTTGAGTGCACGATGGTTTTGTATCACCATAGAACACTTGGTAATTCTTCAGCCTATCTTCCCTTTATTTCATCCAGCCTTTTGTGCAATCCTTCCAAGATAATCCTATTTGCTAGTTCAGCTTGTCCATCTAACAGAAGATGTTCAATAGAAGTGAACCTTTGCTTGATTCCCAAGCTTCAATTCAAGGCACATGAGACTTTGTACTTTCATATAAGATATGAAAAGAGAAATATACCTTTGACAAAAATCTTGCAAGTTAAAGCTACCAAACTGTTTCTCGTTATCTGATATAATTCTAGCTGGAAGGCCATACTTGAAAGACATCATTAGCTAGCTTCTTACAACAAAACTTAGAACTTCAGAAATTTTACCTGTAGATAATGTTTTTCCAAATGAATTTTTGTATATTATTTAAGGTTATAGTTGCAAAGGGTTCTGTCTTTATCCATCTGGTGAAGTAGTTGACCACCACTACCACGTACTTTAACTAGCCAGGAGTTAGTAGGAAAGGTCCTAGCAAATCAAAGCTCCACTAGTCGAATAGCCACGGAGCAAAGATGGACATTTGCTTAATGACTAGTTACTTCTAAACTTTTGCAAATCTCTGACATTTTTCACAACTTCATACTAATTCTAAAGCTTCTTGTTTCATTTTTGGCCAAAACTATCTCGACCAAATGGGCTTTAGTGCAATAGTCGTTCTTGCCATATGAGACCCACAAATGCCTTCTTGAATCTCCCTTAAAACATAATTACCTTCACTCGGCTAAAGACATCATAATGCTAGAAAAGAGAAACTCTTCTTATATAACTGCCCTATTTCCACAAAAAAATCTGTTGCTCATTATTTGACCTTTTTGGCCTCCCTTTTATCCT
Organism: Saraca asoca; assembly: GCA_026873985.1. NCBI lineage: Eukaryota > Viridiplantae > Streptophyta > Magnoliopsida > Fabales > Fabaceae > Saraca > Saraca asoca. The sequence goes on from JANHAO010000297.1 coordinate 18,052, forward strand.
CTGTAACTACCCTGCTTTCAAAAACTTTACTATTGAAGTTAGCCAAGAAAATTCTTATTCTACACACATTACTTCATCTGCACATAAAGCTTGCAAGGTCTCCTGGCTTATTGTTTTATTATTCATAATAGCTTTAGCACTGGCCAGCTTGGCTAATGTGTCTACATATTTGTTCTCTTCCCTTGGGATCTTTACTAGCTCAAACCTAAACCTTTCTTGCAAAGCCTTAGCAATGGTTGCATAATTTGTTAACATTGGCTTCTCTACCTTGTAAGCCCCTTTGACTCGAGCAATTACCAATTAAGAATCACTCAAAACTTTTAGAGGTTGTGCCCTAGCTTCCTTGACTAACTTTAAGCTTACTATTAACACTTCATACTATGCCTAGTTGTTCATTGCTTTGAAATCAAACTTCAACAAATACTTTAAAACCAAGTCTAAAGGTCTTTCCAAGATTACCCCTGCTCCATTACCTTTATCATTTGATGAGCCATCAATGTATAGTGTCCATGTCGGACTATTAAACCTAACTCTTCTGTCTTTACTAACTCAACCACAAAGTCTACCAATACCTATGCCTTAGCTGCTTTCCTTGCTTTATACAGAATTCCATATTCAAACAACTCTACTGACCAAGTGACCAATTGTCCTGCCAAGTTAGGCTTTTACAAATCCTACCACATTGGAGCATCTGTTTAAATAAAAACTTAATGGCTTTGAAAATAAATCTTTAATTCTTAAGATGCTATTAGCAAAGCGAAGGCTAGTTTTTCTATCTTTTGATACCTCACCTCAGTGCCATGTAGTGTATAACTCATAAAATACACAGGTCTTTGTTCCTCCTCGATTTTCCAAATGAGAACCGAACTCACTACCTCTACACTCACTACTAAGTATATGAACAATGTTTCTTCTAGCTCTAATCGAGTAAGTATAGGTGGTATGGCCACATATGTTTTTAATTCTTGAAAGGCTTGTTCACATTCATTAGTCTATTCAAAATTTTTAATATTTTTAAGCAATTTAAAGAAAGAAGCATGTTTATCAGCTAACTTGAACATGAAATATGCTAGAGAGATGCGATCCTTTCATTAAGCATCTGCACTTCCTTCACTATTGTTGGGCTTCTCATGCTGATTATGGTCTGGCACTTGGACAGGTTAGCCTCAATACCTCACTTTGTAATCATGAAGCCTAAGAATTTACCAACTCTTACCCTAGGCACACACTTTTTCAAGTTTAGCCTCATATAAAACTTCCTCAAAGTCTCAAAAGTTCTCTTAAATCCTTCCAGTGTTATTCTAAACTTCTTGATTTAACAATCATATCATCCACATTGACTTCAATGTTTCTTCTAATCTGATTTGCAGAACCTTATTCATCATTCTCTGATAGGTTGCCCCTGTGTTTTTTAAATCGAACAACATAACACTATAGTAGAATGTTTCTTGATTAGTGATAAATGTCATTTTACTCTTATCTTTAGGATGGATCCTCATTTGATTATACCCAGAAAAAGCATCTCTAAAGCTCAAAATTTCGAAGCCAACAGCATTATCCACAACTAATCAATATTCGGAAGTAAGTATGAGTCCTTGGAGGTAAGCTTTGTTAAGATCAGTGAAGTCCATACACATTTGCCATCCTCCTAAAGCCTTTTTTACCTAACCACGATTGCCAACCAGGTAGTGTGTGGAACCTCCCTAATGAACCTCACATTTAACAACTTTTCTACCTCCTCCTTTATCATTTTCTGCCTATCTAACCCATAATTTCTTTTCTTCAGCTAAATAAGCTTTATGCTTAGGTCAATCGGAAGTCTGTGACAAGCCACTTCTAGGTCAATTCTCAATGTATCAGCTAATGCCCAGGCAAACACTTCAATGTAACTCTATGGAAGTTTTACCAATCGATTACATTCCACTTTCTGTAAATCTACCCTGATCTTCATAGTTCTCTCATCATTATCCTTGAAAATCCTTACTTTTTTCCATGTCTGAACCCATCTCTAGATGGATAGAACTATCTTATCAAACACCTAATAAGGTAGAATACACCATTTGACATTCGCCTTTAGTGCCAACCATCGACCCAGTTGTATTAGTGCTTTCCTGGGATTTGGCCAAACTTGTCAGATAACACTTCTGAATGACTTGCTAATCAGCCCCCACCTCCCCAATGCTTCCTACTGTTAGGAATTTCATCAATAAATGAGGGATGGAAACAATAATGCCCACCTGATTCAATAGTGGCCTCCTCATACTAGTATTGTAAACACTATTTAGGGAATGTAACATCCAAATTTTTGACCAACAACCAGGGTTCCTAATGTTAATCTTAGAGTAACTATTCCTTCTACTTAGACTCGTTCCCCTATGAAACTAACCAGAATACCTGTATAAGGTTTATACATATTTCTTAGAATATTCAAAGCATTCGCAACATGTAAGTATAAAATATCAGCCGAACTTCCCAGATTGACAAGTATATGTTTAACAATGAAATTATGCAATAAAGCCGAAACCACCATCAGATCATCATGATCCCTATCAGTGTCTCCAAAACCTCGCTTCAAAAAACAAATTGGCTCATAATGTTCTTCCCTTCTTTTTCCTTCCACTACATGATCAACTGTAAATGCCTTTTCTTGGCATTGCTAAAAGCTTCTCCACCTATAAAACCAACAACAATTATTTACATAGTTCCTAGGATATGGGAATCCACTTTAACTGCTTATTATTTATTCAATTGGGTCAAAAAGATCGCTCTCTCTCTATATCTTCTTTGTTCCCCTCCCCCGTATGAAACTTTTTGTATTTTAACAGATGACCGCATCTTATAAGCATCTCAATTTTGTCTTTCAAAATAACATATTCATCTATGAGATGTCCGTAGTCTCGATGGAACTTGTAAAATTTAGACTTATCTACTGTGGGGTATTTACACCACTTCTGCAGGGGGAATTTCATTAATTCTATTGCTTGGATATCCTACACAATACTACTGATCGGTGCATTCAATAATTCATATTTGTTAAATAGGCCCCAGGGAGGACTTCTATATCAATTTAAAGGTTGCGCTCGAAAGGGTAAATTGTCAGATTATGCTTGTTTAATTTGGTGTCGAGCAAGTTCCACTTCTTCTACATTAATGTATTTTTTTGATCGGGCTAAGAGTTCCAAGAGGGAAATGGCAGGGCACTTAGCTAACAAAAGGGAAAAATAACATAACCAAAGGCTTGCACTGGTTTGATGCATGGCCACTCCCTCATGAAGATCTTGAATTTCCAGTGCTAATGTATTGAAATGAGACAAATACTTTTTAAGACTTTCTTGCTATCCTTTTTGAAAGTTAACCAAAGTAGCTGACGTCTTTTGAGGCATCCTACTAGTGGCAAAATGCATAAAAAATGTGTCAGCCAATTGTTGAAAATTATCAATCGACTATTTTGGCAAAGTCATGAACCATCGCAAATCGGTTTTCTTGAGAGTTGTAGAAAAAGCTCTGCATATTATAGCATGTAGAGCACCTAATAGCAACATTGACACTCAAAAGGCCTCTAGGTGCTCTTGCGGATCAATTGTTTCATCATAAAGGTCTACGGGGGATGAGGACTTGAAGTGAGCAGGAGTGGAGCAATCATCATAATCGTAGAAAACGGGTGGCTTTCTTCCTGGTAGAAGGACAATTGTTTGAATGTTTGGGTGAAGTCTATAGTAAGGTTCATCAGAGTTGTATGACTTGTGAGTGCAAGGAAGATGGTGGCAGACGTCTATCATGTGCGGCAGAGCAAAGGAAATATTTAAGACTAAGGATCCAATTAGCATTCGAATTTGAGAGGTTTGAGGGAATGGGACACAGGGAGTGAAGGATAAGTGTGAGCAAGCAATTTCTTGCTAATTAGAGTAGGTTAACAACAACTTACATAACTTTGATTCTATTATCAAAATTGAAGAAATGCTAAAAGAAGGGGAAGAATTACATCCAATTAATAATGTATACTGATGAGTTTAAAAGTAGAAGGGGGTCGATTACATATGACATATAATTCAAGCTAATTTATTATAATTTAGCCTTTTTCAAATGACAAAACTATACATTAAAAATTTATTCCCAAACCAAAATACTAACTCTAAATAATAAACACTAAATTCCTTAATCTTAATTAAACTCCAATCAAAACCCTAAATAATAAACACTAAGACCTTACTCTAAAATCTACACATGGAAATCCAGAACTAAACCCTAAATGCTAAATTTATAAACCCTAAACCACAACCAAAACTCTATCATACACACTAAATCTTATACACTAAAACTCTGGCCTAAAACCAAAACTCTAACTATAGGCAATAAATCTTAAACTCTAAATTCTAAATAATGTTGGTAAGAGTAATTTTCTCTTTAAAATTATTATAAAAGACATAATATAAGATATTGTAAAATTTTCAAGGTTATGTGATTTTCAAAACTCGTTAATTATCTCTCAGCCTCCTAAGAAAACATTTAACACCCCTTTTTTTTTTTTCCTTTTGTCTGCAAAGTGGTTGTGAAATATATGTGAGAGTGACAACTCCTTCTATCTTTGTTTTTATTTCTCTTGGGTCTTCCACTATGACTATATCAATGTGGCTGTACTTTCAGTTTTTAAGTGCTATGTAGAATGATACAATTTTTTAAATGCAGTTATCTCAATCTTGGCCGAATCTCACTTCACTTTTTCAACTTCCATCAAGATTTAGCACTTCAAGAAACATGAGGATTTCACCTGCAATTACTCGGAGAAAAACAAGACAAATATCGTAAACTCACCAAAATTTATTGGCTAGAACTTCTGATTGCTGACAAAACTTGGAAGCTCAAAATCTTTGAAATGCCTAATATTTAAATCATGTCATAAGGCATGATAACATTTTAAACACAGACTCCAAACCAGGACCTTAGGTTGTGCCTTCCCTAGGTAACAGCAGTCAACGGCCCAAGATATTAATAGTGCAGCTCAAATAAGACTATGCCAGCAATCAATCAGGTGGGGCTGGAGGCACAAATTTAAAAACAGTTATAGAGTCACTCCTTTTGGCAGGAGTGAAACTCATATAAAAATTTGGAATTCATGTTGTTAGGAAGAAATATTATATCTCCATCATTTTTCTAGAATTATAAACAGTTGATTAATATTTTTGGACATAAAAAAAACAAAAATCCTTTAAAAAAATCATCCATACCTGCCACAAATGATCTGATGCATGAAGTGCACATGTTGTTAGCTTAATTTAGTTTTAATCATGGATTGAACTAATTTTTTAAATTGGTTTGCTGATAAGATTTGTTGTTTTTATCTTATATCTTAGGTTTAATTGCTGTAGTTAACAACATCAATGAGTAAGGCAATTTATGGTTAGTATCAAGCCCCAGATCAATGAGATTGCTAGTATGTGTATTTCAATAACTTAATCTACTCTTAAATTTTTCTTGTAATATTTTTTTTTTATTTTGATTGTACTAGCACAACGGTATTACTTCTCAAATTTGATAAATAGATAAGGATATGATGTATGATTATAATTTTACTAAGAAACCAATAGTTTATTAGTTATGGAGTTCCGTAATAAGGAGGATATGTACTTGAATCGTTCCATCCAAAAAGACTATTACCTCCTTATATTACAAAAATCTATTTCTTAATCTCCTATGTATTGCAAAAACGTTTGCATCATTTTTTAATAGGTTTTCAAGATGCAAAGTACTTACTTTTTTTTTTTTTTTACGTTGACTATGATAAGATTCAAACTTAAGACGTCCATAAACTATCCAAATTCATAGTGATTGAATTACAAACACACTTAGCGACTTAAATGCAAAGTAATTTGTAAGAAGATTCAAACTTATGGAAAAACTAGAAGAAATTTTTAAAGGAATTCAATAATATATATGATGCTACTGATGACGTACATTGTATCATATTAAAAGAAAAATGAGTAAACCATCAAACTCAATTTCCAAAGATTAGGTTGACACTAAACTATTTCTAAAAGTTTCTATCACATAATTAATATCAATAGAACTACAAAAATTGTATTAAATTAGAGATAATTAATTAATGTCATTTTTTAAAATCAATTTTGATGGTTTACTCACGAATTAAACAAAAAAGAGTTCAAATTGCAAATTGCTGCCTACTTTATACTTGCTAAGGTTTGACAAAAAAAAAAATTAAGAAAAAGAAACATATGGTAGTAGAGTATAAGCAAGGAGTATGGTGATTGATGATGGTGGGTAAGCTGTCACTCTACCAAAAAAATAATGATATAAGAAGACTAACATTTTATTATTTTGTGTTTAAGTTAGTTGTTGCTATTTCCACTATGTGATCCTTCACATGCAAAGAAACTTGGAATCATTATTTTTATGCTGATTTGTCCCAACAAATCACATGTAATGTTGTTGCTTTGGCAAAAGGGAAAAAAAAAAAAAAGAAGAAGCGGTGACGGTGCCACTATTGCTTAAGATATCTATTTGGTTTCCTCCGTCACTTTTGGAATTGGAAGCAATTGATTGCAAACCTATATTTGTGGAGCTTCTTCCGTTTAGGTTTTCAATATTTAAACCTTACACCATATCATCAATTCAAGCAATCTTTATGCATCTATTAAAAAAAATGGAAATTGGATCCATACCCAATTGTTTACGCTTTCAGATGTTGGTGGATGTTTAAATCTTGATGACGCATTCTCCCAAACAACCAAATGTGATATAGGAGAGATTTTCAATGACTTAAAAGATGAGACAATAGAGATCTTCAAGTGTGTGGGTTTTTTTCTTACGGAGAAAGATAAAAAAAAAAAAAGAGACTAATTATTAATGTTGTCATTTTCTTCACATATTGTCATAAAAATAATTTCTTGTCATATAATGTTGAGCTTAATTACATTTAGTAATTGTTTAAAAGATGAATTTATTACAACAAGTGTATCAAAAAATTAGCGGTCATAAAAATCATTTGCATTTTTATTTATCATAAATTGATAGCCTTTTGTATTGAATTTATGAATTTCAAGATAAAATAAGAACATGACACCATTAGATCAATTATTTCACCTTTCTTTTGAGATAAAAAAAATTAAGATTCAATTCATTTGGATTTTTACATAATTTAATATATAAAAATTAGTTTTAAATAAATTAAATTCTCTTTTTTTTTACCGTTGCAAATAAGGGATTAATAGAATAAAATTACTTAATAAATTTTGATGCAATTTGAACCACAAGTTGCTAGAAAACATGTATTTGACAGTGATTATCTTGCAATGATTACTATATATAACCATCTTTCAATGACATAAACTAGGCACATTTTATTTTAAATACGGAATTGTATTGTAAGAGTTTAGATTTAGGAATCATATCTTCATATAAAATAGAATATAACCTATGCTTTTTCACCAACATAAAAATAAAATAATATAATGTATGATTCAAGAAGAATATAAAAAGGAAATTGTAAATATAAAAGAAACCGTAAAAATTGGCAAGTATATAACTTGTTGCATGAAATACATAATGCCGATTTCTATGTTGGGGTCTGTTTTTCTACTTTACTCATACAAAGAACACCTTCAGAGAAAAAGGAGGACGACAACAATTATCTTTTAATTGAAACTTGAATAGTCTTTTGCGTAGTAGGGTTGCCATTTGCATGTAATTTTTTTCTTATTTGGTTGGAGAAGTCATACATATTTAGGCCATATGGATAGAGTTTTTCTCTCAAGTAAGCGAAAGTTCTTTTGCCATTTAATTTTGGTTTGAGAAAGTTATACTATTCAACTGCAACACATCCTTTTGTATTCTAAAAGGATTTAAATTTAATATATTTTTAAAATAAATCAATTTTATATTATTATCTATTTATATGTTATCAAATTATTAAAAAATTATTAAAGTTCTCTTACCGTTAAAATTACTCTTAGTTTTTAATGATATGATATCTTCTTATTCATTGATAATATGAAAAATTTGTAAAATGTTTTAGAATCAAATTTAAACTTTTATAAAAAAATCACAATTTCTTTAATCATGTAAAGGGTGCTTCTTTTAAACAAAGAAAAATCGATGAAACTCATGCTTCATGTGATTTTACAAGTTGAAATTATCCTTAGGAAAATATAGATATATGCATTGAATCCATTGAAGCATGTGATACCTCCCTACTTGAGTTACACTTTTCATGTTCGATTTCTTGTAAAATTCGAATATGATTTCTATAGGTGGTGCCAAATTCCAATAGTCCCAAAAGAATATGCATATGACTTAGGGGGAAAAAAAAAGCATAGGTTTAACTCAAAATTTGAAAATGTGAAGGTTCAACTATCTCAATTTGAAAAACGTGATTATTATTATTTTTTTGATTAATTAGATGTAAAGTTAAGAAAGAGATAAATCACAATATTTTAAATTAAAATAACTAAATTGCATTCACATTTTTTATTTTTAAAAATTAATCATACACTAATTATAACCGAAACAACAATTTATAATTTAAGATTTATACTTTATGCATATTTATCAACAAATTCAAAATATTATCATGTATTTAATATTTTTTAAATACAATAAAATAATATAAATATTAAAAAATATAAGATAAATTATGTAAATATAATTATACTGGTGAAGGAGAAATATAAATCCATTTATAATTTGAAAAATAAACATGTGATTCTCTGTCCACTTCCCTCTCAGATTCTCACTTGGGATTCTCTCTCTTTCTCCATGTTTCTCAATTTTCGACTAAGAACAATTGACTGGATGAAAGCAACCAAACAAAGAAGAGTTTACCTGAAACTTATTCTCCAAAAAGAAACAAAGCCATTTGCTTCATAAGGCTTCAAGGTGTTATATAGAAACATTCAAAGACATCAAAATTTTCAGAGTAAGAAATTTTCTACTTTCTTGTTACAATATCTCAACCACCAAATCCATATTATTCTATTTTCCTGTCTCAACGACCAATCCATATTCTTTGTAGTTCCTCTTATATATCCACACGCAACATAAATGCCACGAAACCACAAAAAAATTCTAATTGGTCATATAGAGCTTCACAAATATATATATAGTTGACTAGTTGAATTTACCACATCCATATATTTTAGTTTGAAATTTGGATTTTGACCAAAATTTTTGTACGTAACGAATCAAAGACAAAATTTTCCTTTTTTTCCTTATACTTTTCCATCTCTTTAAGTTTCCATCATCAACACTCTCATATTTAATAATTTTTTTACAAAAAAAATAGTAACTTTTAAGAAACTTTTTAATACTTTTTATAATTTTTTAATAACATATTATAATCTTATACATATTTTATATATAGTAAATTCATAAAAAAATTATAACTTTATCAATTAAAATTATAATACAAAAATTTTCATAAATTTATTTTTGTAAAAAAATTACAACGAGTATAATATGTTATTTCTTTGCCAATCTTGTAAGTTTTGTGTGCATACTGTATACATATATTTTCAAATATATTTTTCTCTCGAGAGATCTGTGATCATGCGTGGGCACGTGCCCACAGGGGATTCATGTGTGTGTGGTGAGCATTTATACAATTTAAAACACACAAATAACAATTTTTAAAGATTTTTTTTTTTAGAAATTTTTTATGTCACAAGGTTAAGATTTGAACTCAGAAAGTCCAATCTGCAGCCGAAATTTGTAAACAACTAGGTGACGATGATCGATGATGAGATAACTACTGGGAGAGTTTAATCCTCTCCAAAGAGTCAGAAAAGGTATTAAATATTAAAATTAGAAATAGCAAAAAAAATGGAAATTATTTTTCATTATATCAAAGTTGACTATATTTCTGAAGAATTGTCAGCAATTTATATATGCAAAAACAAATTTGCATACGATAAATGGAATCACGTGGACAACCATATGATTTATATGAAGCAAACATATATACATTCATTTTATTTTATCTGTCATTTTAAATAATTATTAATTTTTTATGAATTTAAATTTCATTTATAAAAAATGTTACATCATTAAAAGATAAAAATTAATTATTGTTATAGATAAAATTCGGTATCACAAGAGGGACTGGCAAAAGTTCAACAGAAATCAAGTGTAACGAAGAGGCCTAACTTGTCTAACCATTAGGTCACTAAGCAACCAATTCGTTGAGCAGCAGCCTCTAGCTCGCCAGCCACAAGTCTCAGCTCATCGATAGCTCGAGCTCGCAAACTGATTGAGTTCGACCTCATGAAACAAAGACGGCCTGCAACGTCTCACCCAGCTAGAAACCTGTTGAGGTCAAGCATATAGCCAACGGACAACTTTCACCACCATCCTGCAAAATGCAGTCCAAGGGTCCCACCCACATAAAGTATTTCACACAAATCAACCAACAGTCTGTAGAAGCCAACTTGTTATACTTTATACTGTCTTATATGTTTATTATTTAATGTAACAGAAATACAATTAGTAAATTTACTATTGTAACCTCCTCTCCTCTATAAATAAGAGGAAAGAGTCTTTTATAAAAGGAGAGAGCTGAGAATATTATACTGAAACTTTGTAAAATTGTCTTCAGATAAATAAAAAAGATACCGTGGACGTAGGGACTAGTGCTGTCTGATTTTTGTCTAACCACGTTAAATCTCTATGTTTTTCGTTCTTCTTATTCTTCCTCCGGCCATTCTTTACCTTTTGACTGTCTTAGCAATTGGATAACGGCTTAGGTCCTGAAAAAACCCCGTTAGGTTGGTTGGGTTAGATAGAATTGAAATCCACCAATAATAATTATAAATTTGATTTTTAACAATTTTAATGATGTGATCAAATATAGATAAATAATAGTATAAAATTGATTTATATTATTAAGGATTAAATTTAAAATTCATTATTTATGATTTTAGAAAAACAAAAAATATATTTATTAATTTTTAATTTGTCTTTATCTCTCTAATAAATATTTAATTACTCTACAAATTAATCAATTTTTAATAAAATAATAAAATATAACTTTAGTTTGTTACCGAAGATAAAAGATAACTGAGGAAAGAGTAAATATGCGTATTGAAAAAGCGAAAGGCATGAAGCCAATAAAGGAAAAGATCATAAAAGAAAGCATTTAATCTTGGGAATAGGGATACATGCTGCCGTATTGGAAGGGAAGATGATGGAAGGACCACTGTAATTAATCCAAACGAAGCCGATAGAAACTTTCAGCACAGGTTTCAACCAGTCAGCAAAGTGGGAAAAAAAAAAGAACATGTAATCATTAGCATCATATTGAGCAATAATAATAATAATAATAATAATAATTATTATTATTATTAATACTTCTTGAAACGAATTGGCGGAAGATAATAGTGTATAACCAATCAATAAAATATGATGTAAGTAGTTCACTCAAACATATTCTAACACTTAAGTCAGTTTAAGTTTTAGTAAATGTGTAATGAGAAAAAATGTCCTAAAAATTTACTTGGGGGCTTTAGATAAAGGTCGACCCTATCGTTGAACATATCCTTATATGAGTGATATATAACTACATGTTAATTACATATTATTGAGGAAGAAAGAATTCACTTCACATTATTGGAGGAATAAGGTCACCTAATTCATGCATCATTCTAAATGTATAGCTTATAGTGGATTGTTAGTGGTTTATTTAATTACATGAGACTAGGTATTATATTTAGACTAGGCCTATCAACTTGTAATTGACTTGAAGCCTTGTCAATTGACCATGGCACTGGGCGTCTTGGACCGTTGCCCCCAAATGGTTTATTCTGTTGTAAGGATTTAGTCTCACTTGCAATGCTATGGATCAATTGTGACCTTAGGCCATTTCTTTTTAAATGACCTAATTTAGACCAGGCCTATCAACTTGTAATTGACTTGAAGCCTTGTGAATTGACCATGGCACTAGGCGTCTTGGGATCGTTGCCCCCAAATGATTCATTCTTTTGTAAGGACTTAGTCTCACTTGCAATGCTAAGAATCGATTGATCAATTGTGGCCTTGGGCCATTTCTTTTTAAATGACCTAATCTGTTGCAGAACATGTGCTTTCCAATATTGATATAAACTGGTCATTGGACTAGGTTCTTCAAATGGTGTACTAGCAATAAACTTAGTTGAATGACTTATTTGCTAAGTCAGTTGACTGGTTATATCTTGGCCTAATCAATCAATTGTGGTTATGCAAATCGGTACCTTCCAATGATTTGTTAAATTTGGACTGATCAACCAGTCACAATCTAGTGATCATTTATTTTGAATAATAACAATAATAATAATATGTCATTAATGTTACATTATCGTTCTTCCTTACAAAATTTACATCATCAAAATTATGTTTTAAAAATAATTTCATTTTGGATTAAGTTTTATTTAAAATTATACTTGGCTATGATCATATTCGGTCGTCCTAGCATTAAGAATACATTTTATTAAATATATTGAAGACAATTTGAATTTAAATTTAAAATTTTGAATAAATTATTTATTTATATATATAATAGTTATTGTATTTATCTTGCACACTTATATTAATATAAAAGTTTCAACACTTACATTAATTAATAACTTTTTTTTATAATATAATTTTTTTAATTCAAACATTGATTTACAAGTAGTTAGTATATACTATTATTGCAACAGTCTCAAGATTGTTCCCTGTATTAAACTTGTAGACCTCTATCTTGACTCATTATAATAGGATTTTAGGGTTTAATGGATATGGTTTAAGGTTTAAGCTTGGGTTTAATGGTTAGGATTTTAGAATTTAGTATTCAATGATTTGGAAGTTAATGTTTAATGATTAGGATTTATGATTTAGTAGGATTTATTTTTTATGTAAAAAAAAATTAATGGGTAGTTTTGTCATTGAAAAAAAATTAATAATGAGTTGAAAAAATAAATTTAAATAAAAGCACTTAAATTTTAAAAATTTGCATATTTTAAGCACTTTCTTAATTAAGGCTGAACATGGATCTACAAATATGAGAACATGAGTAATGAAGTCAAAATCAATAATTTCATAGATTACTTCTACATTAATAACTAGAATTTGTCCTTTATGCTTGCATAAGCTTTTGTACCTCTTTATTTATTATTATTTATCAATGAAATTATGAAAAGCATTTAAATTTATTTTATTAAAATGATGTGCATTAAGTGAAGAAATATAAAGTTATTCAAAAATAAAATCATAAATTATTTGAATAATAATAATTAGTATATATAGTCAACCAAATTTAATTGAAAATATTGATTCATTTGTGTTGATGGTGAGATTTGATTTAGTCTAAATTCAGCCAATCCGATGAATTTTTAAGGACTCAAACTACAATCCAATTGTGCAAATGAAAAATGAAGATATGGGGAGAAAGAACAACAAGAATACAAAAGGATTTTTAACGTGATTCGGCCAAAATCAGGCAGCACTGGTCCTTACTTTCACAATATTATTTTATTTATCTAGTGAAATTTCTACAAAGTTTCAATATATGTTCTCTAACCTCTTTTTATAATGATTTCTCCTCTCTTATTTATAGAGGCTGGGAGATTACAATTATAATTACACAAGTTATATTTCTATTACATCAGATAATAAATGTATTTGACATATGAGACTTCTGCAAATTAGCTTCTGCATACTGCTTTTTGTGTGTGGGCTCTTATAAACTGCTTCTTGTAGACTGACCCCACAAGTTGGGTCTGAGAGAGTGTTTGCTTTAGGTTCACTCTCAACAAGTTCTTAACCGGGCGAGATGCCACGTCCCTTAAGTTGGGATTCATGATTTGGGGTCGTTGTTAGTCTTTGGCCAATGACATCGCAAGCTCGCTTTTGGTGATGTGAACTCGTGCACGTTGACTATTGACTATGCGAGGCAGGGCTTATCCCTTAGTGAGCTGGTGCTCTTGTGCAATCTTAGCTCTTGAGGCAAGTTAGACTTTCTTCATTTAGATTTATCTATTGCTTGGCATTTACCAACCCATTTTACACAGTATCAAAAAATATCCATAATTGAGGCAAGTTGGCCTTTCCTCATTTGGACTTATCTACTGCTTGGCCTTTGCTAGCCCATTTTACACAGCACCAAAAAATATTCATAACAATTTGAAAATTGAAAATTTAAAGCAAACAACAATATAAAGATTAAGTTTTGAAGATTTATCTTTCTTTTTATAAATATCAAGACATGTAAGTTAACAGTTCCAAAGTATTTGAAATCTTATGAATGTAATCAAATAGTTAGAAGTCATGAAAAGTACCTAAGCAACGAAGAAAGTTCTTTCATTATTTATAGGCTTATTTACCTTTAAGATTTATACTCAATTACATTCATGGAAAATATCCTATATAAAAAGGGTATCATTTTACTTAGTGTTAAGAAAAATTTTATATCAAATGATTTCTAATCCTTCAATAAAGGATATGGATCTTAACATTATTTTCATATATTTTATTGAATTGTTTATTTTATTAGTGATTGCAGTTAAAAACTCATAAATTATCTCTAATTATTTTTTGCTAGGAATAGAAGTAATATTTGAGTAATGTTACTTGCATTCTCCTGTATTCACTTTTCCCTAACTCCCTTTTCATACCAATAAAAATTTACAGACTCAATCTTTTTTTTTTTTACAAATAAAAAAAATTCTTTCCTGATATAGAAAAGAGAGTGAGGGGAGTAAATAAGGGGAGTACAAGTAGCTTGACTTGTAATATTTTTGGCGCCTTGATGGACATTGGTTAAGAGATATTTAATGACAATGGATACATAAACTTTTCAAAAATTTATGTATTTTTACTTAATTTACTTTGAATCTAGTATAAAATTTTAAAAGTGGATTAAACAAAAACATATAAATTTTTAAAAATGTTATATTTTCAATATTATTAAATGATCCTTAACAAGTGTCTTAAGGTTAACAAATGTGATATTTTTATTCAATGGCTAAATATTGAATAACAAATGTCATATTTTTATTTCATGGTTAATTGTAATAAATTTTTTATTTAAAAAAGGTATATTATTGTGTTATAATATATTTTTTTAAGAAAATTAAAATAGAATATATTAATAGGTTATTATAATACGTTAGCTTATTAATATTCTTTTAATTAAATAATAAACTATTATTGTACTATAAATTTGTAATTGCAATACATTAATATGTTGTAAAATTTTATTATTATATTAGCTTTAGTCTTTTATGATCCCATTGAATAAGTTGGAAAGTTAAGTATAATAAATATTTTATTTAAAAATAATCAAATATAAAAAATTATTTAATTGATGAGTAATGCAAATATGATAAAAAATTGGGAGAGAGAAAAATAAATAAAATATAAATATAAAATAAAAAGTTATTCATTAATAGATAATGTAACCATAATAAAAAGTTGGAAGAGAGAAAAAATAAATATGGTTGAAAAATAAAATCAAAAGAAAAAAGAAATAACTACTTGAGAGAGTGTAATAAAAGAAATGTACTTACTCGGAGTGTGAACTCGGGAATGGATTTATTGAAATAAATAGATATATTAAAAGTTTTATAATATTAATTGAATATCAATTTTAATTAAAATAACCTCTAGATTCCTTCGTTTAATGACTTGCCAGCTGCCGAGTGTTACCCTTTGTCCTTTGTTTTCAAAATATTGAACTTTCAACTCCGCCGAATGATTTAAATAAGTCAACTTGATTTGAAATAAAAAAAAAAAAATGGCTCTGGATTCTAACCACTCATTTCAGATAATATACAGCTAATTAATACAAAATTTATGAAAAAAATATTTTATATGACAAATATAAATACAAAAGGCAAATGAAGTGATGGGAAGCTTTAGTAGCTTTAAATTCATATTACTAACAAATAAGATATAAAAATAGTTTTACTAACAAGTCCTTATGTCAGGTCGACCTTCCTTCCTGCTTTCTCTCTCTGTATGTAATTTAACTTTGAATGTGTAAAATGCATTTTAGTATCCGTTTGTAAGCGGGGAAAATTTTATTTTAAAAATTGTTTCTTTAATTTTATTTTTTATATTTAGAGTCAATAATAAACTTAGTCAAAAGAAAGTAAATTTTGATTAATAAAAAATAATAACATATTTAAAACAAATAATTTTATTTTTAATAAAAAAGCACTTTATTAAATTATCTTATATATGTTCTTTATTTTTTTCTTTTCTCTTTATCTTCTTTTTCTTTCTATCTTTCTATCTATCCTCTATCTTATATCTTTCTTTCTCTGTCACGCTCTCTCCCTTCCCTCGTCCATCTATTTCTCTCTCCCTCTTTCTATTTCTCCTACGTTCTTTAATTGGTATTCAATAAATATATTAAAAATAATATTGATATAATATTTAGATAATTAAAAAAGTTAATAAATATGATTAATAAAATTAATCAAAATAAATTAAATATGAATTAATTTTATAAAAAATAATAAAAGATAAAAAATTTGAATATTATTATTTGAATGCTACTTTTAGTATAAAATAAATTTAACTTTTAATTTTTAAAACAAAAGATTTGTCAACTCCTATCATAAGAATATTCTAATAATCGAATGATTATTGTATGATTTTATCTTAAAAATAAAATTTATATGTATAAATAATATTTTTCTAATAAAAGAAAATAATTTATCTTTATACATCAAATAAGAGAAAATATTTTCTTTTAAGTTATCCAAACAACAAAAATCAATTTATTTTTTAAATATATATTTAATAAAAAATATTTTTTTATAAAATTTTATTTTTCATCGAAGTAAATGAACACTTAAAAAATAAAATATATTATTATAATCATTGATAAAAGAAATTAACAATTCAAAATTTGATAAATAACATAAATAAATAAAATTTATATTTATAGACTTTTTTTTTAATTTTCTCATTGACTATTGTAACGAAACACTTTATCACTCTCTACTTTAAAAAAAGCCAACAAATTCATACATGCAAATGCTTAATTACTACTTATTCACAGGATAAGAATTTTAATTGTTTGCACATTTAAATGAGTTTATGAAAATAATTTATCCAACTAGAATATTTATTTTGGCTCAATTTTCCAAGATCAAATATATAAATACGAAAATGTCTTCAAATGTTGAGGCCAAACAACGGGAAAAAACCAAATAGAGTGGAGATCTGAAAATACAAGAAAGTTAGCTGTATATAATAAAAATAGTTCGTGGAATATGATTTGAAGTTTAAGTTAGTATCTAAATAGAGTTTTAATTAATATAAGTAAAATGATTAAAAAAGTAAGACTTGATGATATATATAAATGTTAAATGTATTAATTGATATATTTTCTGTATAAATAATATATGATCACGTATTTTTAATGTATTAAAGATATTTATGAGATTGTAGTTAGTGTTGTCTCATTATTTATGTCAGTCTAATTAAGTTTTTATCACATGTCTATTAAAACAATTAGATCACAAAGTTCTTATCTCACGTCTCCCAAATTATTCCACCAAAAGAGTGGTCTATTGATGAGGAGTAACCTGCGCCTAATACTAACTTTACTTAGCTCCGATTGATTAATCATTAGCCGAATGGATAAGAATTCTTACTATTTTAATCTGTGTCAAATACTAATAGGTAACGTATACATTCGTGATGGTTCATTTTGACCAACGCAAGTATATATAAACATCTAGTTCAATAGTCCTCCAAAACTATGGACAAGTCATGAGAGAGAGACGACGACTGTATAAGTACAACTATTTTTCCACAGATCTCACACAATCTTCACACGGGCTTTACACCTGTGACAAAGTTGTAGAATTTTTTTTTTGCAAAATTTGGATTTTACACGTGTCACAAATATGTACAATAAATAGATGTCACTGTCACCTATAATTTTACAAATAATATGATCTTTTTATTTAATAATAACATGAATCATAAATTATTTAACATATATAATATCTTAAATTTAAATTTAAAATATTAAATATTAGTGTATCATCAAATAATATTTCTTATCACTTGATCATAGGAGAACTATATTAATCTAATCGGCGAGTAATATCCTAACAAATCTGCAGCACAAGAAAATTTGAACATTCAAATTTGTACTTTGTATAAAATAAAGTGTTGAAAAAAATGTTTTATTTTATTGTTGAAACTTGAAAGTAGAAGTTGCCGACGTGAGAAGATGAAACCTGAAAAGTCCACTGTGGGATCACAGAATAATAAATCAAACCGATAACGTCAAGAATAGAAGGGTTTTATAGGTTTTTCAAGTTTATTTAATAATAGTTTTTAGTCCAATTAGCTACTCGTGCTTTGACGAATTTATAGCATAAAATTCAACTGCATATGCAAAGTTGTGGTCCCATGAAAAGAAATCAATTAAATAAAAATTAAATTAAAAAAATTTGTATATGACAGTTCATATAGGGATCTTTGTGGTTGAAACCAATGTTTGGTGACTGATTTGATTTCCAAAATAATCTATGCTTTGGAAAACAATAATTTTCTATCTATTGATGTCATAGCTTATGTATAATTATACCATTTGTTTTATCTAAGGGGGTCTTAAGTTTTAATTTATAATTTAATTATTATTTGTGTTGATAACAGCTATCAATTTTGCTGTTTGTGCAATTATCGGAACACTCACAAATTTGTATATTCTAACACAAAATGTGTAATTATTTCTTTTGATTGCACATATTATTGTGATGAAAAAAATTAATTTATATAAAAACATGAGAAAAGTAAGTCATAAATACAATAATATCGGGTATATAAGCACTTCCCTTAATTAGTCGTATTATAAAAAATTTATAATTTTTATGTGAAATTTTTATATTTTTATAACATTCAAAAAATATTTTATAGTTCTTTTAATTAGAAGCTTAATTTACGTGTAATAAGTATAACCTTAAAAAATTATAATGGAAAATATGAAAATAATTTTTTGTGTCTATAGAAGTTGCAACAAACATATAGGAATGAATATTTTTGCCCCTATATAAATTTTTATATTTCTTTGAGCTTAAAACTTTATTAAATTGTTTTTCAAGAGTAAATGCTTTATATTTATTTATTTATTTTTTATAGAAAAGTGATATAAAGTGATAGTGGAGGGGGGAAGGGGAGCATTGATTGATTTTGAAAACAAATTTGAAGTGCTATTATTGTGTAAATGCTTTTGTGTTTTTGTTGTGTACTATTGAAGATAGGATGCACTTGGTAGTAAACACAGACGGCATGATGCAGCTTGTTGATCTAATTGGTCTATTCCCCAGTTTTACGGGTCCATTTTGAAATGTCTCAAGGGCCAAGGGACATATAGATGTGCTGTTTCGAAGGTATGTGAGAAGAAAAGAAGTGACATGAATACTACCCAACACAATTATTTTTGCCACATTTGACTTTTGGGGGACACAAATGTTTGTGATCCCCTTGTATCTACGTTTTCATGAATGATTATTTAAAATGCATGTTTTAGGACGTGTTCCCTTCGCGATTAATCATTGTACATTAAAAATACATGTTTTAGTTAGAAGAAATAGTGTTAGTTTGGTAATTACTTTATAAAGATTATAATTATAAAAGAACGTAAACATTACAAAATTAAATTATAATTACGAAGTTCAATATAAGCATAATTTAAAATTATATTATCATATCTCACCAAGCTTATTTAGTGATTATTTTATTCTTTCTTACAGAGAGAATCTGATGAGGTCCTTGCTACTCGGGGACTTTTGTTAATAAATAAATATATTCTTACTTCCACTCTCTCATTTGTTCTCTTTCATATTCAAGGGGTCCAAAAATCTTTTTCAGTCTTAAATGTTTGGGAGAGAAAAATGATGAAAGCATATAGGTGTAAGATTATAAAAATATACACTGTATTCTTACATTCACTCTTCCACTTGTAAGTGGACTTTAGAAGTCTCCTGAATCTCACGTGTATGTGGAATATGTTTTTAATTTTATCATAATTATTATTTATTATTTTTAATAAGTTAAAACAATAATTTTTTTAATTTTAAAATATATTCAATTATAATATTAAATAATTAATTTATTAAAATATAAAAATGATAACACTAAAATCTCAAAATAATAATGGAACTAGAAATATTTATCTGCAACCTTGAGGATAAAGATGGGGACTAGATGTGAGGGTATAAATATTGCTCGGTCCTCTGTCAATACCAACAAAGTCGTTATGTCCGGATTTGACTTTGGGGGACACATGCTAGTGATCGCTTTGGATGTACATTTTCATGAATGATTATTTACAATCCATGCTTTTAGGGACCATCCCCTCTGTGATTAATCATTGTAGGTTAAAAGTTCATATTTTAGTTAGAAGAAATGCAGTTAGCTTTGTAATTACCTTGTGATGATCTTGCTACTTGCATGAGAGGCCAAGTTCACTTCTTCTTGTTCTTCTTCTTATTATTATTATTCAAAACATTCGATTTTTCAATTATTTTTTATAGGTACAAATCAATTTTCAATATAGAGAAAAAAAAATTAGATTTGTCTTTAAATGATATTAATGGATAAGATTTTTTATTTAACGTAATGAAAGTAGATAGGTGGATGTCTAGAGTACCTCA
The DNA here is from genome assembly GCA_026873985.1 of Saraca asoca. Classification (NCBI taxonomy): domain Eukaryota; kingdom Viridiplantae; phylum Streptophyta; class Magnoliopsida; order Fabales; family Fabaceae; genus Saraca; species Saraca asoca. Next base: position 38,694 of record JANHAO010000297.1, read on the forward strand.
AAGTTGTTATTTAAAGAAGTGCTATATACCCATTAAATTTCTGCACAAAATTTTCTTACTACAAGGAATTATCTTTGAGATACATATATATATATATATTATCAATTTTTCTATAGAATTAACCTGTGCAAAAGGGAGCATTATGAAATTACAAACAGCTAATCAAAGTGTGCCACGTGGTACATCTATGAGGGCATATAGACAATAGTCCAAGTCAATCAAATTTGGTTGTGGTGAAAGAACAAAATAGTCAAGTTAAAGAATCAGCTAATAATATCTTCACACGTAGATAAACATGGTCCAAGTCAACCAAATTTTGTTGGGGCAAAAGAGCATAATAGTCATTTTAAAGAATCTAGCTAGTAACCACTCTAAGATATGAGACGTTACCAGCTGATTCTCACCGACTTAAGGTAATCGCCTGCCAGCTCAAGTAATAGACTCATTGTAAGCGAAGCACATGGTTAGAATTTATCAAATAGAAAACCAACTCAGACGCATAAAGCCACTGAGATGATAACTTGTGGTTAAATATACAAAACACAATATCAGATTATTTTACACAAGTGAATACCTGATAAAAGAAAGAACAAATTTATATACGTAGTATAATTAAATCTATATTAACAATATATTAAATATCGCCATATATTTTACATCTTAAAAAATGATTAAAAAATCATACCCTTTAATAAAAAAATACAGAATTTATAATAAAATTTAATTTTTTTAAAAGATATAAAATTATATATAAATAATACTACGTGGACATGAAATGATCATAAAAAGAAAAAAAAAAAAGAAATGGTCAGGAAATTTGATAGTTGACAGTTGAAAGTAGAGGGGAGAGAGAGACAGGAGATGGTGATAAAGGAGAAGTACAAAGAGTGTAGGCAAATTTTCTCGACAATGATGCTTAGGGAACACATTAGGTGGATGAGAAAAAGCCAGAGGGATATTTTTTGTGAGGGATATTTATATATTTTTCTCAAAGTTTGGTGGAAAGTTGTGGTGTCAGTGGGTGACCTTTAAAAATTTGAGGGCCATAAACGACGGTTGATCCCAAGTTCTCAGCCTCATTAGGCCCCTTTTCCTAAACAAACGAATGTCTTTCGCTTTACCACTTTCATGCCTGCCTTAAAACAGGTTACAAGGGCCAATTTTCAATAATGACAACACCTTTTTTGTAATTACACTACAAAAGAATAGAGAGACATTTTTGTTGCTTTCTATAGATTGTAAAAAAAAAGAAAAAAAAGAAAAAAATTTGATAAATCAATGGATCAAAATTTCAAAACAAAAAAAAAATAAAAATTCAACAAATTCTCGTGATATCAACTATCAGTTAGCAGTAAAAAAAATTATTTAAAAAGAAGTTATATCATCAAATAAAAATTTAATTCCAACTATATGTTATAACTTACAAATGAATCCGTATATTTGTTATTTTCTTGAAACCTAAGAATCATTTAAACCTCCTGATCTCAAGTGAATAATCTTGGAATATATACCAGTAAAAATCTGATTATTATGTTGATTATTATACTAATACTGCCGAGCATCTCATGTCATATTTAATTATGTTGACTTTTAAAATAATATAAAGATGGGTCAGAGTTGGCAACTTCTGCTTCCCAAGTGTGATTCATTGACTGGTTGGTCTATTATGAGTGATTGACCTAAAATGCTGAAAATAATAACCATTAGTTTGGAGAAGTAAAATATGTGTGAAAAATTAAAAAAAAATAAATCATAAAGGAATTTTAGGCGAAAATTTATTTAGTATATTTGTTATTAATTTGTATTATGCAGAGACCTAAAATTCCTCTGATCTCGTCACTTAATTATATTGCAGAACCAAATTCTTTTCCTAACTTGTAGGTTTATAGCACATATATTCTCTCCAGTGACTAGGGAAAATATTATTTAAAAACCATTATTGCTAGTGTATTTTTTCTGTAGTTTTTTGTGTGTATAAATTTTTTTTAGATTATTAGTTTCCATCCAAATATACGCCAAATTTTTATGCTCTAGAAGTTTTTCTGGACATAAACACTTTAGTTAAAAGTTTCAAAAAATTATACCTCTTGTTTCAAAATATTAGTCTCATAATCTTTTAATATCTATTTATCAATTTATAGTATCACTTAATTGAAATGAAGAATTCCAAAAATTCTATATAATATGTAATAATTTAATTTATCTTAATTCTTCGACATAATAAAATTAATTGTCATCTTAGTTCTTTAACCTAATCAAGTTAATTCTCATTCTAATTCTTTAGTCCAATTAAATCAATAAATTAATGTAAATTATAATTTCTAATTTAGAGAGAAACTTAATATTGATTACAAGTAATATATTTGAAAATTTTTCATTTTTATTATTAAACGTTATATTTCAATTATTTTGATAATTCTAAATTCTAAATAAATATTGATATTTCATGCATAACTAAAACAAATATTAATATTTCATTATAATTATAAAATAAATATAAATTTATTATAATTAAATATATTTAATATCTTATTTTATGAATATGTTTAATTTATTTACTTATTAAATAATCAAATACAATAATTACAACGAGTTTTCCTTGAATACATCATGAAAATATTATTTTTCATTTATAATTAAAATAAATATAATTATTTTACTATAACTGTAAAAGAATACAAATTTATCTTTATTTTATAAATATGTTTAAATTATTTAACAATTGATTGATTAAGTTAAAGCTGTCAAGAATTTAAATTAAATAATTTATTTAATAAATGATTTATTTAATAGTTCATTATCATTTAAATCTAGGGTATGACCATGTAAGACAATTAATAATGTATTAAAGTTTCGGCCTCCAAAAATTGAGGCGTTTACTTAATAGGTTTCTTTTGCTTAATAAGCATTAAAATGAATAATAATGAGGCTTCATTATGAAATAAATAAAAGATTAAACACCTATTTTAAGTCCTTGCTAATTTAGTTTGTACTAATTTAGTTCTTATAAGATTTTTGGTATCAATTTATTTCTCCAGTTATTTAGTTACACTTAGGACCCGTTTGGATGGGTTTTTTTCTTAAAAAAAGCTGCTTTTTTTTTCAAAATAAAAAGAAATAGAAAAACTTTAAAAAAAAATAAAAAAAAATAAAAAATATATTTTTTTAAGTTCCAATTTTCTGCTTCAAGAAAAAGTACCTTTTGACTTTTTTTTGAAGCAGGAAATTAGAGCTTAAAAAAAAAGTACTTTTTTTAAACTCATCCAAACGGGCCCTTACACTATATAAAAAAAATTACCTTAAGTAGCGATTTTTTTGTATATTTAATTGCTGCTGATACACTTCACAGTGATTTTCGGAACTGCAGCAAATACATGATTCGGGAATTATTTATTAGTGATTTTTGAAAACCGTCGAAAAAATAAATATAGTGACGATTTATCGATAATTAGTGGTAATTTTGGTTACAATTTTTTAATTAAAAATTATTTTTTGCAGCGGTTACTTAAGATAATTAGCGATGATTTTTGTTAAAATGAAAAATGTATATATTTTTAACGATGATTTTCTAATGTAGTTAGCCGTGATTATGGTTTAAATTTTAAAAAAAATTATTCCAGATAGTTTTTGAAACAGTTGATGACGGTTCTTTGTATTTTTTTTTAAATTAATTTTCTGCGATGATTTTCATTGCATTTAGTAGTGATTTTCTAGAAATTTAAATTTTTTTTTTACTTTTTGCAATTGTTTCATCTACATTTAGTGGTGGTTATGCATAATATTTTTAAAAAAATATTATTTTTTACGATGATTTTTGCTGCATTTAATGTCAATTTTCTAGAAATATTTCTTAAAAGAATTATCTTTTGCGACAGCTTTTACTGCATTTAGTGGCAGTTTTCTAGTCTATTTTTAGATTTTTTTCCCCACCCTAATTTTTCCTGTATCTATTAATTTACTACAAGAATAATTTATAATAAATTCATATATTTGAAATAAATAAAATTGAATATAGATTTTATATTAATAATAAGCATTTAAACATGCATTAGTCAAATATTAGAATTCAACAACTTTAAACATAATTTAACAACAATTGAAAGATAGAAATCAATGTGGTACATCATGACTAAAGGAGAAAGAACGCCTTGCATTTGTGCCATGTCCACTTCATGTATTTAGTGGCTATAAAATAAAATTAGAGTAAGTTATTATACTAATCCTGAGATCAACCAAATACATATTAAAATTTATTATGTTTATCCTATAAAGCTTCTATAAAAATGTTAACTTGATATTTGCATATTTGCTGCAAAGCTCATTTAACTAGCAATTTGCATATTTGAAGAAAATCATCCAGCATATAAGGTATAAAATTAGTACCCAACTAGTAATTTTGCATATTTGCTACAAAGCTTATTCAGCTAGCAATTTGCATATTTGCAGAAAATTATTCAGCATATTTGCAAAAAATCATTCAACATATAGAGTATAAAATTAGTATCCAGGTAGCAATTTGCATATTTGTTGCAAAGCTTATTTAGCACATTGGTAGAAAATATATGCAGAAAATCATTCACAACAGCAAATGTATGTATAAAATCATTCACAGTAGCAACAAATGCAGAAAACACAGCAAGTATTGTCCAATTTCTAGAAACTAGCTCTAACTTATGATTTATATATAGCAAATACAGTAGCAACAAACATAGCTAATCCATCATTAACAATCAACAAACATGGCTAATTCATCATCAACATGTAGAGAGAAGAATAGAAATTTATCGATGGAAGGTGGGCTATCAAATTAGTAATTTCTTTAGGTATTGTCCCAAACATTCTTTGAAACATTGATACCAATGCTCCTTCAATAGTCAATCACCTTTCATACTCAGAAGTCAACTTTGACTGTAAACTTTGGACTTTTGCTTGCATCTGTGGCACACTAGAACTACTAGTATCGAATTCACGCCACTAAAATGTTGAGAAGCTTTTCCAAACACATTTGAAAGGGATGGTCTAAATCCTAAACCTTGAATCTGATCGGAGTGCTCTTTCCTAAATACCTTTGTCATGGAATCATCCTGTGACATGGTTTAAGATTACAAAGAAGGGTCTTCGGACAAGGTCTCCTCAATTTGCTCCTACAAAAGCAGAACATCCACTGCATTAACATGTATGTGAATGTCTAATTCCTATAACATAAAAAATGAAGTAAAAACTAACCCCTTTTATCTTTTGCTGCTTCATTGACATAAGTGTCATCCGGTTTCTTATGAATATGAAACCATAGTTCTATTCTTCCCACTGGATGACCTGACTCGTTTACCTATTTAAGAATATACGTCAATTTAGATAATGTATTAGTACTTAAATAATAAGGTGTGGAAAAAAAATCAATTTAGCCATTTTCCTAGCAAAGCTTTTAGAGCCAGTTGTGTGAGGAACCAGTTACTTCTAATGATTTGATGCATGTTTCCTACACATTTCCTATAATAAGAAAGAATCATTATTATCGACATATGTATATACATTTTGATTAAACAGTGTACTTACATTAGAGATTATGTTATACTTCTCCTCATTATTCTCTTCAACAAACGTCTTCCATTGATCCCAAGGAACCCTATCTTGATCTACTTCATTATTCATATAGTATACCATTTGTGCTTGTGAAGCTAATATATAGGATCATGCTCTTCACACTCACTAATATGGATCAAATGAGAGAAGTTAATAGAAATAAATTATAATGGATCTTTTCTTATACCTCTGTTGGTATTGACCCATTTACATTTGAATAAAATAACAGTAAATTGGC